>JBBPDA010000152.1:18219164-18251141 GCA_037974385.1 Arnoldichthys spilopterus | reverse complement strand
ATGTGTTGGTCTCCGTGTAGCACCACTCTCAGTGTTGATCTATGCAATGTGAATGCTTGATTGTTTCCTCTGTCCTGATGTCGCTTTGGATAAAAGCATCAGCCAAATGAATAAATGTAAACTGCGTAGGTAATTCCTTATACACTTGCCAGTGGCCAGCTTAGAGCTGAGACAATAATCAATTTTGAAAAATTCAATAAACAGGGACAATATTAATAACAAATATCTGGAAATGGAACTCACATGGAACTAAAGGTTTTAGCCCAATGGGCTGTTAGCCAGTGCCAAAAGAGAGGGCAGTGTAGGAGTCAGCTTTTCTGCTAAACACAAGCCTAGAATATTTATTTGTGTGGAAATTAATGAGGTGAAACCAAGTCCATTGTGTTTTGTATGGACAGTATAAAATAAACTAGACTGGGGAGAGTTTTGAGAACTGGAGCCTCTGACGGGACTGGACCATTTGACTGGCAAGCAAAATTATCCCAGAACAGTTAGCAAAGAGTGTCCACAAGAAAAACTTTGGTTAAAGTGGAGGTGGTCAACCGTTGATTACATACATCTAGTAGAAAAACAAGAAAAAAAACAAGACAAAATAAATGTTTTCTGCTTTAGGGCTCACTTTAAAATTTTAACTGGTGTACAGGGCGGACAACCATAGCTATACATACAAAGATACATACACTGCCTCAGTCAGACACGTCAACACTAGTCAGCCAGTCAATGGCAACACCATCTTGAGATACGTCAACACCCCTGCCAGGATTATGTACCATTATAGTGCAGCAGTCTAAGCAAGATATGGGTCAAAATTCTTCTGTTTAGAAAATATGGCAATCAGGGGCATGTACAAGGACAACACAGTGACCTTCATCCCACAGTTGTTTGTGGGATGAAGATATGGATACTGGTGAAGCACAGAGCACTTAGTGTTATTCTTTTTCTACTAGTTTTGTATTTAGCTGATGTCCATTAATAAGTTGTAAAACAAATGTAAATTATATGTATATTATTTTAAATAATTAGCACTGATACTGAGCACAATTTACATTCTGAAATACATTCACACTGGATTTGCACATTCTTACTGTGCTTTTGGGCTTTTATATGTCACATACCTTCATGTAAATAAAGTGACTGGTATGTATTTGCATTAAAACCAGCTTTTTGTTTATAACAGCTAGTGTAACATTAATGTTTAGGAACATGTTAAGATTACATGTGAAGTATTTTTGATGTTTTTGGTCCGCTGTATTCTCTTTGCTTGAGAGGCCCATTCACTACCTGTAAGCATCACATATACACATAAATGTAAATCTTACTGCTGATATCAGTGCCCTTATTTTGATTTGTACAGTTCATATTTAGTCAGGTTTTCATTTTTTTAATGTAACTGAAAGTGTAAATAATTAGCAACATGAAGAAACGCTTGGCAATTATAATAAAACAAGGTTTCTGCCTGTTATGTGCAAGTGTTAACAAGTGGTTCTTGACAGCTTGAACATGATGGATGCAGTCACATTGTTGTGACTGAGAACAGTGAATGTGCTGTCTATGAAAATTAATATCTGTGAAGACAACTGCTTTCTATGAGCAGTTAGTCTGAAAAGGAGTGGCTTGTTTCCTTATATAGACCAGTGTGGACAGCCAAAGTCAAATTAAATTCAGTGTGAGAGGTGAAATTCTGAGAACTGGGGTGATTCCAGCGTGAAGTTTAGCATGATTTACTTTTTAGCATGATTTATTTTATACATTTATTGATGGTTAGTCAGAATATCTGGTGTACGTCTATGGACTGAGTATCTAAGACTTAAACTTACTGACATATAAATAAAATGGTGTAAGTGTAAACCACATTAACTGCATAAAGACCATATTAGCTACTAACAATGTTTTTTCTAAAATCCAGAAAACTCTTTTCAATCTTTGATACTGATGACTTGTCGATTGGTTGACTCTTTCTTTAAACAAGTGGTCGACTTGTAAAGATGAAATGTGCACCCCCTAGGCAGTGTAGACAATGTAGTGGGTACAAACTTTCATTATGCTACATTAGCTATGGAGCTCCAGTGCATAAACTAAATAAGAAAACCTAAGACACTATGCATGTCTTGGCTCATCAGCCACACTTAGGATACAGAGGAGGGGCAATTTGAAGAGAAGGCGGCCAAAACTATGTTTTTCTGTCTCAGGCTTTTTTTCCTACTCTCTGGCTTTTCTGTCTTGCTGAAAGAGCATCGTCGTGGAAAGCATTCAGTGCTTGTTGAGTTTCCCATAAAAATGTCTGAACGTTTCTGTAAGGCAAAGAGCTTTCTCAGCAGGTCAAAGGGTCATTCACAGCATTCATTGGCTGCTACAATAGAGCACCCTGAGAGCTGTGCGCACTGGGCCTCAAACACGCAGCTGGGCAAAAGTTCGGAGACAAGTTTTTAAAAATGCAATTACTTAGCATATTGAATTTAGAGCTTAAAGTACAAAAAAAGAAAATCAAAAAATGCTAAAAAAATTAAAAAGTGCTAAGAAAAATAAAGTCTTTAGAATATTCCACAATTTAAAATAACTTTTCACCCTGTTGCTCTCTCCGCCGAGAAACAGGCGTGCTTTATTGAAGGCTGCTGTAAGACAAAGTGAGTGTTTGCTAATTGGCATGCTGCCCTGACCCTCCTCCCCCATGTCGAGCAGACATTGTGTTGTCGCTCAAAAGCCTCCGTCCCTCCCAGTGGGCAGATGACAATGGTAATCAAAGCAGGCATCTCAGCAGCTTGTATCTGCTCTGGGATCTGCTAGAGCGGCGCAATAGACCTTCTGCTTCAGCGTCCATTAGCAGCCATCGTTAACCCATTACACACCTGGTGCCCCTTGAACTCTGCTGCCCTGTCGAGCTGCTTGTCAAGTCCCCAAGGGGTACAACAGGGAGTGTATCCACACAGACAGCAAAATAGGCACTTAGGATGAGCAACAGCAGATGCATATATATCTACCTACATCTGTTGTTATACTACATCCGCATGTAGGGTCAGATATATACAGTAGTTTTGCGCCCCCCCCCCAAAAAAAAATCACATTTTGTTTATTGTTGAAGTGAAAAGAGTTTATTACAAAATCCACCTGAAGCAAGCTTATATACAACATATTTACATGCATATTTAGTTGCTAAGCTTAGTATTTTAAAAGAATACATATAAAATGTGGTAAGTGCTTAAGGTTAGGCAACCTTTCAGCTAAACCACTGGTGTTTTTTTGCAGGCTCTCAGAGCTTATTTGCATTATTAGGCCTTAATTCAAGTGACATGTAGACAACTCCAGAGCATAATAATACAGATAACCCTTTAAATCTCTCAGGGTGTCTAACCAGCTGATAAAGTAGCTGAAGTTAAATATAATCGCTTCTGACAAAGCAAGATGAGACACACTCCCAGGTCCCTAAACACGTCTCGCTTGTAATTTTCACTATCTAGAACATCATTAAGAAATGAAGCATAAAAAGAATGGATAAGTTTAGATCTGGAAGTCCAAAAACAATCTCTAAAGTCTCTCACATCACTGCCAAACACTTACAGGAAGATCTGGCTGGCTCGGGAATAGTGATGCACTGGCCCACTGTGCAGTATTTATACATCTATCAGTCAAAGATCTAAAATATATATCAAAATTAACCTTAAAGAAATAAGATTCATGGTTTCAAATGGCCTTCACCATCCCCAGATTTTGAATATGAAGGGAAATATACTGTTGCAAGACAAATATTTCTTAACTGGACTCTTTCTGCAAAGAAAACTAGATAAAATTCTCAGTCAAGAAAAAAAGACTACAGCTGACTACAAGAAATGTCTTGAGGCTGTAAGAATAATGTGTAGACAGTGACTGCAAGAATTAAAAAAATATTGCCCTTACACATCCTCTCCAACACAACCACACACACATCAACTGCACTGGCTTATTGCATGAGCGAAGCCACGCGGATGCCACTTTATTCTATTAGGGAAACATGAGCATGATGGAGATCAAAGCACAAATTGCACAAACTGTCTCTGATCTAATTCCCATCTGAATGACATCATCTCTTGCAGGGAGAGGCCTAAAAATGACAAATTCTTCCAGCAGCCGATGCATAACCCTGACAGCCCGACATCAACTCAAAGGTAAAAGGCAGCAACAACTATGTTAAATCGCATTTTGACTAAACACATTTTATTTGTATTTAATAGCATAATGCTGCAATTCACCAGCTTTAAACAGCTGAAGTTTAAAGGGAGACCTATTATGCTGAGTGACAGGAGCTTATAACATATTTTAACTACATAAAATAATGAATGAACTATAAAACTAGATAACTAAATAATCCAATGCTGTAGATGTCTCTTCACTGGCTCTCTCTTTCTCTCTGAGCGGTCTAAGCTGGAGGTAAAGCAATCAAAGAATGCAGTGGACTGTGCATTTACAGAAGGATCCATTAAACAGGCATCTGTTGTAGACCTGAGGGGATTTTCAGATCACTGTTGGCTCTAACTGTGGTTATTACCCCTGACCAATTGACTCCCACAAAAACACCTCTATCATCTACTCTTACATTCCTGCTCCAGAGAAACAGCTTCCCACGATTTTGCCGTTAAAGTGAGTGCCTGGCACAAGACTGCAGACAAGATTCCAGCTTCAGGATGATCATTACTACTCTTTCTTACATGGAATTCTGAAGGGTTTTGATTTTGTGTTTAATCCCGTACTTGCAATGTTAACAAAGGCATAGTCTAATGTGAAATCGTGTATTGTAGGCAAACCACTAGTGAACCTACACATCTTTTGGGTTTTTATAGTACGTTTTATCTTGAATGGCCCAATGGTTCATGCTTGTAGATTACAGTATGACTTACAGTGTGAGAAAACACATGAGTAAGTATTTTTTTTTTAAATCAATTTCTTAACTTGCTGAGGGATGCTCTTGGGTAAAAGTCCAGTATTTTTCACGTACATATGTGCTGATGCATTTTTTATTGTATTTTTTTACATGGTTTTTTGCTATATTAGCCGTGTGGCTGTACCACAAAAACAAAGAAAAAAACTAGAAATCTTTGGACACCAAACAGGTCTGATTTTTCCATTTAGTTTTTTACTAAACTACAGCTTTAACACCAACAGTTAACACCAGTTTGGCTCTATTCTCTCTCTCTGATGTCTTACAACTGCATTTTTTCTATCATTGTTTTAGTTCTACCTTAAACGTCAGACAACCAAAAAAAACAACCTCAATAACACCATTCCTTTAGACTCCACTCTGCTCACAGTAAATCAGTTTAATAACGCTCAAGGGGAACAGCACGTTCCAGGAATAGTATGTCCCAAAAAGGTGCTTTCCTACCTGGGGAAACAGCTGGTGTTTAATCGATGGGAACTGCTTTCTTCGACCAAACACAGTTCTGACAAACACAAAAGTGGTCCTAATTTAAAAAAACATTAATTCCAGCAATTTCGTTTGTTGTACAGTCTCAAGGCAAGCTGCAGTTAGCCTGGAACTACTGCAAGGCATAGAAAAAACCTCCTCAGTGAGTGGTGTGAGAGAGATGGAGAAGTTAATCGTCCTCCCAGACTGTGGTCGGGTAATGAGGAGGCTCAGTGTGTTGGCCGAGTCCTCATCCAGTCCCAGCCGGGCGGCATTAGCATATCTACAGGCTGACTGGCAGCTCCTGACAGACTGCTGAATTAATGAGTTGCGTGTAGCCACAGCCGGCCCAGACTGTCACGTTGGAGCTAAAGCCTTCTCTCTGCTGGAGTCAGACGGCTCCAGCCCTTTATTTAGTACTGGACACTGAAAAATGGGAGCCTTGAGCTATGAGTAGCCTGTGATGATGATATGCGACCACTGACCACATGCACAAAAAAGCACATAATCCTTAGAAGTTATGGCTAATAAACCAATTACTTGTTAAAACAATCAGTGAAATTCTGCTGAAATTCTAAACTTTCAATTGAGACAAATTTTGTGCTTGTGATTAAGTTTTATATTTGAATAACTGTTACGTGTACAGTGTTGTTTAGAGGACAAAAGACATTTTGCCTTTTTTTTAATTTTCTGACACTATAAAATGTCGGAAATGTAGACTTGAGTCTGTAAATGAAAAGCGTACGCTAAATGGAAATCATACCATAACACGCTACATAATTAAAGAGAAAGTCCATACATTTTTCAAAATTTAAGCATAATTAAATCACAAAGAGGTACACAAATTAGGGTAGGGATAGGCGATATGGCGATATTATCACGATACATTAATGTGTTATTATATTTTTTCTACTGTTTACACACATTTAAATACTATAATAAAGTATCAGTATGATTTCTGTTCACCATTATACATACCATTTTAAACTTTTTTACATTTTCATTTTTTAATGAACTGTAGCTGATCATTGTTCTTTAAGTACTGACAATATCCAAGATATGCTCAGAGAAGCAGATCATAATGATACATATCTTCATATTGCCAAACCCCAAATTCAAAGTGCTTTAAAGTGAAACAGTTCATTTAAGAGACACTTAAAGACTCTGATTTTCTGGCAATGATGGTAATACTAACCAGGGTTTCAGTGTGTACAGTGCAAATACAACAGTTTTATTTACTACCCAAAACCACCAGCGCACCTACAGGTCTTCTGAGTTTATGGGGAAAAAATAATGTTTATAAAGCTGGAAATCAGATTTTTTTTGGTACTAAAATAGCTGGAAATCTGATTTTTTTGGTACTATTTTGCCTAAAAACATCCTGCACCATGAATGAATTTACATTTGAGATCAAAAACTTTTCAAAACTTTTCTGTGAGGTAGCCTTTAAAGGCACCAAATGTTTCAGACATATAGTTCCCATACAACCAATTCAAAAAATATCATAAACTATCTCAAGATTTTTTACAATTACATTTCACATCAAACCAGTGAGCACAACTTGTTCTACATTTTAAAAATGCCATAATGCAGAAATTTACTTTTTAGTTTACTTCTTAGTGTATTTATACAATTACACAAAAATGTAACAAAGGTAAAATATATTGTTAAAAATGAGTATAACCTTTGACTCCTAATCTTTTGTCTCACAGTGCTAAAGTGTAAGCAAGCCTACTTTTAACCCCTTTTCCATCATTTCACATTGTTCCTCTGAAAGGTGAAATGCTGCGGGGTTGGGTGGGTAGAGTTAGTAGACGGTCATTTAGAGAGGTCAGGGAGAGGTTAGATCTTGAAAGCTTTAAAATGGCCTGCCTGAGAACGTTCGCATGTTCCGGTGCCTTGTCAGAACGGTTTACACATTCCGCCATTCCAGCTTCTGCCTTCACCGTCTCTGGCTGCAGAACTTACTGCTTAATCCCTTTTTTAGTTTAGGGTTTGTAGACCGTGCAAAGAAGCTTAGCTGTTTGGGAATAACAACAAAACAAAAAAAGGGCCTAAACCTCTCACCAGGACATTTTTCTCTATTGGGCATTTAATCATTTCCCTTTTTGAAATACCACCACCACAACTGTCAAGGCTCTATATTAAAAGCTTTGCCATCTTACAGGGGGCTAATCTTTGATTTCCCAGCTTGGTTACAGGCAAAGTCTACTAACACCGCTGCCTCTGAAAGAGCATGTTCACTCTTAAAGGTCCTTTTTGCAACTAATGTTTTGAGAGACATTTCTGTCAAGTGAAAAAAGATATATTTACACAAAGTGTGTTGTAGGAGGTGGCCATTGCGAAATGACTAAAGGGTCCATAAGTGCCTGCTTGCCTGCCTGCCTGCCTGCCTGCCTGCCTGAGGATACAACAAATGATCAGCCATGATATTGAAATCATTGACAAGTGAAGTGAATAACAATCACTATATTAATTACATTGGCAGCTGTCAAGGAATGGCATATATTAGGCAGCAAGTGAACATTCAGTTCTTGAAGTTGGTGCACTGGAAGCAGGACAAGTATAAGGACCCGAGGATCAGATCATGACGGCTAGATGACTGTGTCATAGCATCTCCAAAACAGCAGGTCTTGTGGGGTGGGCTGTTCCAAAAGTGATCCACAAAAGGGCAACTAGTGAACAGTGACAAGGTTCTTGGCTCAATAACGTTTATTATAGTCAGGGTGAGCACCAGAATGAAGTACTCTCTTAGTAGTGCACAGCTCTGTCTGGATATCAAGATATCAGGGTGCCACATCCTGGTATTCTAGAAAAAAACATGTCTCCCAATGTAACGTGACATTATCAGCAGTGTGTGCTTGTACCTTAAAGGAGGGACTTTGGTGGCCTGTCTTCAAAGAACAGTAACAAGTTCCAGAATGTGAGTCATCCAGCTAGCTGAGGTAATCATGTTACGCCTGATGGCAAAAACTATGCAACCAACTTTCCATCTTTCCAGCTGCAATTGTGCAATTCTGTGGGTTTCTTTCATGCTCGGGGCAACTGATCTATACCCGAATTGAGCACATGAGGAGCTTAAATAACATCCTGCTGTGAGTCAGTGACTGGATGTACAGAAGCTTTTAAATAAGATATCAGTTAGACACTCTCCTTTCTTGGAAATACACTCTCGTACCCTGGGTAAACCACAACACTTTCATTCACTGTTCCTGGATAATCTGCTCCCTCATTCATGGTTTTACCAATGTGTTCTTGCATTTCTCTGTGTGCTATACTTTAGATTGTAAAACTGATTTTGTGAAAACCTGTAAAAGAAAAGACTTTTCCTCAGAAAACTTAATGTAACAAATGCATTTTAGTTCACAGTGGTTAATATGCTGCGTCATTAGCAATAAATAAATTGACAGCAAATAAAAAAACATCATATTTGTATACAGCCAAATAACAGTGACACACGTCAGTATACCACGGATTGCGCAAGATTCCCGTAATGACAGGTTTATGCGAGTAGTAAGAAGAACTGGGTGAGCTGAGGACACATCTCAGGCCAAAACCTGGCAGTGGGAAAATCTTTAAGAGGTTTCATTTTCTCCATTTAGGGGAACAGAAATAGGTGATTTAACAAAAGTCTGACAGGTTCTGTAGACTCTGCGTGTAAAATTGATGTCTGCAGCAGAACTGAGCATTGAAAAAATTATTTCCTTGATCAGACAAGCATCATTCATTATCTACAATAAACAGAGAGAAAAAATACATTTTAAACATAGCACATGACCGCTGACCTTGCATTTCCCTATTATCACTGCATGCACTGCCAAAATAATAAGCATTTTAAGTTAAGAAATTTAGTTCATAACTAAGTAGTTCATATAATTCGTTTTTATTTTGACTTAAACTTTAATAAGTTAAAAGTGCAAAAATCCATTTAACATTCTGTTCAATTTGAAGTTAATGAATGTGAGCAGTTGTTTAAAATCCTGTATACTTTCCCATTTAGAAGTCAAGACAAGGATCGTCCAGTCTAAAGGGAGGCCAGCGTTCACACCAGCAGTTCAAACCACAGACAGAGCATCACAAGACTTCATTTTAATTAACATCGGGAGCACAGAGCTGTCCAAGCAAATATATTCTGAGGCCATTATTAGGTGCTTTACAGTAACAGCCATTCGAGTTAGCTTAGCACTCACTTCTTTTAGCCCAAGAAGAGGATAATAAACACTTATCCAGATGATAGTTTAATGAGACACTTTGCTAAATGTTTCAGTGCTACTAAAGACGGGAGTAATTATCAACCTCTGTAGAAGTCAGTGTGCTATTTTAGCGCTACTATGTTAGCATAACAAACCCACTGCACATGTAATATGAAAAATACTGATAAAGTAGGAAATAAGTACTGTACCTTTTCAAAATGTTAAGTAAGTATATGTTTTAATATATAGTGATATTTTGACAACACTAATGACTCCAAAACTGTTTGGACTGATATTCATGTAAGAGGGAAACATTTTCCATTTTTTTAACAATAAAAAGTCTGGGAGACGCCCTGACCTCTAAGTGGAGGGGAACAGGCAACCCCCTGACACTGATACTCCTATAATGCACACATGGACATCAGTCCTCTATCCTTCCTGAGAGGATGTCATCTGATCACACATTAAAGACTGAGATTCAATGCATTGTCCATCTACATGACCGGATTTGGCAGAAGCGGTGGTGCGGACACACACACATACCCTATAAACACACACACACACACACACACACACACACACACACACACACACACATATACCCACAACATGAGATTATGGTAAAGTGAAAACTATGAACTTTTTTCATAGCAGGTTCTAGGAAATACACACAAGAGAGCAGGAGGATCACAGGAGCGCTTGACATTTTTTACAGTAGCTCTACAGTGCTTTCACCATTTCACTCTGGCACACTGAACAAATGAAACATTAGCAAGCACAGAGGATATTATTATTAGCAACACATTATAATAAATAGAAAAAGATTCAGGCCAGTATGACACTCCCCTAATGCAGAGAAGGTCCTGTGACTGGTGGCAGCTTGAAGCAGGTCAGGTTTTGTAACTGATAAGTAACCGAAACGCTGCATGACAGTATGTGAATGCAGTTGTCTCCCTAACTCATCCCTGCCTGAGCTCCAATTACTTATTTACACCCTGAACATGGCATTCCAGTAAAGGGGGAGGTGTAGAGGGGAGATATGCGGAAACAGGCATCATAATTCGTGGGATACTCTACAAGAAAGAAGACAGGACGAGATCTGACAGGCGAGAAGGAGGGAGAGGTGTCAATTACAGGACAGTGATAAATGGCCTTATGACTTTGATGCCACAGAGAGAGAGAAAGAGAGAGACAGGGGTCAGAAGGGCAGTAAATCACTGGCCTTGTCAGGTTTTTGGTTCAATTATTTATTTTTAAATGAATCAGGCGGAAATCCACCATTTTTTCAAATTCTCTGCAAAATTTTGTCGCTGAGATGTAAAAGTCATTTAGAGTGAAGTGAGTGATTACTTTTCATTGTGAACACACCACAGCTCAGCACCACAAACAGTGCACCACAAAAAAATTTGTGACCTCTGCATTTAACCCATCCTTGTAGAAGCAGTGGGCAGCAGACATGGGCAGTGCTCAAGGAGCAGTGCTTGGTTACCTCAGTGGTACTTATACCAGTCTGAGATTTGAACCAGCGACCTTCAGGTCACAGGGGAAACTCCCTAACCTTTACACTACCACTGTCCAGTGGCTAAAGCAGTTCATTATAGAAAATCTTACCAACTTACTTCATACTAATTTACTGTGAGGTAGTTCTTTGTTAGTTACCAATTTTCAGGGGTGGGGGGTGGGGGGTGTATGTGTGTGTGATTCATTCTAAATAGTGATAACCTCTTTGACAAAAATGGAAGGTCCCTACACAACTTGGGAAGTAAGTGTATAGCTCTGACAAACACCACCTTACTGCAGTAAAATGGTCTAATCCAGTTCAGCATCAAGTTGTTTGTCATCATTTGTCACATAAGATCATTGAAGCATCATTAAAAATCTTGTTAATATGGGATTTTTTAACAAAGCAACATCAGTGAAAAACCCTGGGCTGATTTTGACTGTTCTGTAATGAAGATGTTTTACACCGTTTGTAGCTCCTGACAAAGCAGACAAGCCCAGAGCCCTAGAGCAGGCAGGAGAGTGTGAGGCAAAGTTTCTCTTTCGTTTCACATGTGTGAGTGAAATAGGCTGCTCTCCCGTTACACATGTGCTGAACACACATTCTCTGTAAATGTATAATCATAGTAATAATGGTCAGTAAAATGTATTTTTTTCGAGACTTTTTGGAAACTTTCTGTCCCATGGACATCTCCCCAATGATCATTTTTATTTGATGATCAGTATATTATCTTAACTGCCAGTAAAAAATTGATTCCAATATCTCTGCACTTCCAAAATATGACATAATTACGACAGATTCTAACTTTCCATTAACAACTCTGCTAATGTGTGAATGGTGAGCTAATGTGCCTGTATGTCATTTTAACATGGACACGATTGGGTTGGGTCCTGCAGCAGGTGTGTGTGGGCCAGCATTGTGATCTCTGTTTTGTTTGTCCTACAAGAATGTTCTCTCTTTGTGTTTCTCTCTCTCTTCCCCTCTCTCACTCTTTCTGTCTGTCTGTCTCTCTCTTTGTTTCTCCTACAAGAAGGTTCTCTCTTTGTGTTTCTCTTCCTCTCTCTCCCTCTCTCACTCTTTCTGTCTGTCTGTCTCTCTCTCTCTCTCTCTCTCTCTCTCATGTGCACACATATACAAACATACACACACAAGGCATAGTTTGCATTGTTTTGACTGGGGGTAGCCTGCTCCTTGACTATGTGCAGCCGTCTAGAACAGGAAAACCCCATCATTGCGCAAATAAAAGCCACCGACTGCTAAATGGAGAGATTACTGAGGAATGATACCCTCATGTGAACTGGGTTAATTCTCCTTTAATCCCTCAAGGGCTCTCTTCTGAATTACAGCCATATAATATACATGGTAATTGTATCATTAGATGCTAAATTAATTCCTCCTTTGTAATAAATGTAAAATGGGATGATTTCTATGTTGTTAAATGGGCACACAGTGGATATTTGACTTGTTTACATAACCGTTAGAAGTCTCAGTAATGCTACAGTCAACATCTCCAACAATCAATAACTGGTCAACTGATAAATACGTCAATCTAAGCCTTGTGTAATAGCCACATGGCCAATAAAGGATGCAGGGTGCGTCCTATTATGGTTACCATTTGTATCAACAATACTACTAATTAAGATTCTTATTATACTCACAGTTCACCTAAAAATTGTAGAAATTATCAAATATTTTTAGGGATGCACAGATGTGGAATTTGTAGGCCAATTTAAATATTTGATATTTTTCATGAACATATCTGCCAATGCTGATTCTTACGCCAGTACAACCAAATACTTTCAGAAAGGCAAAAATTGTGACTGCATCTACCTAGATTAGAAAAAAATATACAAACCCCAGTTTCAGAAAAGTGGGGATATTTTTCCAAAAAGCAATAAAAAATCTGTGATATGTTCATTCACATGAACCTTAACTGACAACTCAATGTACATTTACAAAATATTGTTCAAAGGGTTGTTCTGAAACTATTGAAAATCTTCTCTTTGTACTTCTGTCAGTTGAATAAAGATTTGCATGAATTAACATATCACAGATTTGAGTTTTTAATTCCACTTTGGAACATATCCCATGCTTTCTGGAAATACAGGTTATAACATATTTATTTCCATTATTTCCAACTTGAAAATGAGGGAAAATGAGAAAAATGTATTCCAGCATCACCTAAACATTCTGCTCATTTTTTGACCAAATATCTACCGATCTAACGATATGATTCCAATACCATTGTGCATCCATAGATATTCTATTATGATTCAATGTAAAACTGTTATTTGTACAGTCCTGCTCAGTGATAAAAAAATAACATCCTTTACATTTTAGACCTATGACTGCCACTGCATGACATGAAAAACTGAAGTGCACACTGAAATGTGTTGACACAGAAACTGATTTTAAATTAAATTCACTGTATAACTATGTCATAATTATGTAATAAGGTGGTTATATGTAAACAGTATAGCAAACTGAAGGTCATAACTAGGGTGGTCACTATCAAGTGTTTTGATAATTAAGATCTATTGGTTGAGCATTATGTTTTTAATCAATCAAGTAATCAAAGTTTTGTTTCTTTTAAAATACCAAGAATAAAAAAATTATCAGGTTAACAGACTGTGCATATTTTTAAAATGATGTCATGAAAAAAAAAACAATACAAATGGAAATCCTTAAAAAAACACAAGGAATGGCCTCTAACTGTCAGCCACCCAATGGTGGAACAGGGGTGTTTTTCAAATATACCTTCCTCTCTGTGCCTGTTAAATGTAATCAGTCACAGCCCAAGTACAGTTCCATTTAAAGTGCACATCAGGCCAAGTACAGATCAAATGCCCAGAAGTGTCCTCGATTCATGAATTTTATCAAGGATGCATCAGGAGTTGACTTGTGTGGACTTTTGTGTGGTCAAGTTTCCTAGAATGCAGTTCACACAAAACAATAGCTCTTCTCGCCTGGGTCCCACTCCTCAGTTGCGCTGCTTCCTCCTCAGCTTCACGGTAAAGCATTTCAGCGATAACAGTGACCATCACCTCATCCATTCTTGAGGAGCCTAGGCTTTTAACTGTTTAGCTTGTTGTACAGCTTCAAAGCCAAGCTTCAAATCACTAAACCAGAACTAAAAACCAGCCCCTCAGCCACAGCCTAAGACAACCTGAGGGAAAAACCTACAGCAGAGCTCATGGTTTGCTACAGTCAGTCTGCTTCCAATTGACCAGATCCAAAGACGTACTAAATCAGCCAGAGAACATTTAAGGCATATGGGTACCACAAGTATGCAAGGATCCCATAGGCTTCACCTGAGCACTTTTCAAAAAACCCAATTTCAAAATTTTTATTTGAAAGCTGAGGACCCCAAGTTTACTAGCACTGCAGATATCTGATTGGACAGTTTTGTTCTGTCTTTTTGAAAAACACCAAAGAGAATCTTACATTAATTTCCAGCATGTAACATGGTTACATTGCATTCATTCTGCCAAACAGATTATGTAATGGAAGAAAATCTCTTCCTATCTCTACTTATTCTTTATCAGAAAACAGGTCTAGCAGCCTAACTTTGTTATGCAAAAAACAACTATTTTAGGACTATTGATTATATTCATAATCACATATTCTGGTGATTTGTATAAGGATTAATTGAGTAATCATATACACACATTTTATGACCGTAAACATTTCATTTTACTTCATGTACATGACATTTATATCGTGCTCACAAATGCATTTTGAGCATTAATAGCTCCCCCTTGTGGAGAATGTTCAGACTGCTGAACATAGCTTTTTAATTTCAAAATGCTAAACTGACTCTTTTTAAAAGCATCTGGAAAAGTCAGATTATTAGTCTATCAATAATTAAACATTTGATTGTAGGCACAATGCTTTGTTCAACAAATTAAAAATCTTTCTGTTTCACAAACACACATTTATAGGATGTATGCATATTTTTAGATGATATTAAAGGAAAATGTTTTTTTTTTAATATTTTTTGATCTTGTACAGCTCTGTACTGTAGTCTCTGCTATCTGTATTTTCCCTCTTTCAACTAATAATGTGGAGTGCAAACATCATCAAGCCCGCAAATCGATAACAAGAATCATTGTCAACAATTTTTTTTTCTTTAAATTTCATGTGTATTTGGCATGTGGCTTTGCGAAACACTAATCAGTGTTGTTTTGTGACACTATTAACTACATCACAGAAAATGTACATATTTATGTCCAAACACCTGCAGACACTCTTTTTAATTACAGGTTCTTTTAGGTTCTTTAAGGTGCCATTGGTAAGAAAAGTGATCAAATGCATATAAACTGTTTTTATAATATACATTAGAATAGGATTTCCTGGAGCAGATTTACATGATTATAACCATATACAAAGTCAAGCATCGGCTATATGGGTATAAAGACCACTCAGCACTGAGCTGCCGAGCAATGGAACTGCATTTTATTGAGTGACTGAGCTCCTTCAATACCTTTGTGATGAATCAGAGTGGTGTTTATGACACAAAACATATCATTCAACATTAGTACCTGACCTGATAACTGAATGCAATCAAATGCTTAAAGCAATGTTCCAACATCTAGTGCAAAGTCTTTCCAGTAGAGCAGAAGCTGTTATCGCAGCAAAAGTGGGACAAATTCACTGTTAACACCCTTGAAGTCAGACAAAAATGTGAGTTTGCCAGAGACAAGGCGAGAGATAAGAGTAACACAGGAGCGTGACTGCCAGTTTGAAAACCAACTCTAAATGGTTAAGATGTTTTCACACTACAGCACCTTTGGGACATGGTCCAGATCTTGATCACTGTGAGATCTAAGGGCTTCGCTATAATTCCAAAAAGTCATACGAGACAGGATAAAAATCATGTAGGACATTCAAAGGAAAAATAAAAAAAATCCTTGGTGAAAAACAGCCTGGTGGAACACCCCACCACCACCCCCTAACCTTCCACATTTCAAAGATGAGCAGGTTCAGAGGGAGCAACGTAAATCACAGAGGACGGCGGACAGACGGAGAACCCTGCTGAGGGAGCTCTTCTGTGCAGGCCAGCCGGTGAAGACGTGTATGCTGGGAGGAAAAAGGTGCCAGGAGTAACGGGAGCACGTAGTGGCAAAAAGCAGGAAGATCAAAGATAAAGCAGGCCAGCTTCCAGAAAACCCACCCTCCTTCCCACCCCCCACTCCATCTTTCTCTCTCACACACTCACACACATACATAGACACACTGCCATCCACCATCTGCAACTCAAGCTGTCACAGTTACTTCGGATTCAGTTTCCAGCTATTTTCTGGGTCACCAAAAGCAGAATAAGTCAACTGTTAAACAGCTTTTCTACCAGGCATACTCACTCAACATAATCACGCAGGCTCATGCTCACGTTTCAGGTCTCAAATGTGGCACAGTATTTGGCTGCTAGTCCACATGTCACATCCCTGTCACAAAGCAGTCCTGTTAAGCTGTTCGGCTGTCAAAGTTCTCGGCCAGCCCTCCAATACTGTGTTGTGCACATGCTATACTGCTTAACTTTCAAAAGATTCTTTGCACTGGCATTTATTTCTCAGAGTCTACAGCTTAAAGCAGTGGTACCCATACCCAGTCCTGTGGACCCACTGTCCTGCACAGTTTCACCTGATCAAGCTCATTAGCTATTTGCCAAGCTCTTCATGAGCTTAATCAAGTGTGTCAAAGGCAGAGAATACATGAAACAGGCCTGGGGTTTGGGGACACTGCTGTAAAGACACCAAGGCCTAAATTAGTGGTCTAGCCTTTAAGGGCTGTAGTCTAGGGATGCACCGATTCTATGCTAATATCGGATATCAATCTGCTACTAGCATAAATAGCTGGATTGGGTTTTAGTAGCTATGGGCCGATCCATGGAGCCAATCTATTGAATTCATTTCTGTTATTCTATGTTTGTGTACATGCACAGACTAACTGTAACTATTGTTCATTTTTAAGATTTTTTTTTACAATTGCCAGTTTATTTTTTTACAATTTACAGTTGCCAATGCATAATCTTTGTTAATTTACTATTAATAATTGACAATAAATTGTTAAATTATGAGTAATAATTGAGTATAATAAGGTCTCTTCCACACAGTGAGTACAGATTAAATTATTCATTAATGAAATATTATTATTAAATAAACACTCATATCAAATTAGTACTTAATATCGGCCCATGCTCAAAACCCAGGTAACAGTAATGGACTCGGAAATTAAAAAGTTGGATTGGTGCATGGCGTCCAGCACAATATGGTAGATCCGCTCCTCAAACACACTTACTATACCTGGCATTCAACAGGTGAGCTGAACCAGGTGTGTTTGAGCAGGGTAATCATCAAACTGTGCTGACACACGCTCTCCAGGGCCAGAGTTGGGGACCCCTGGTGTAAATGGAAAGGAGCAGCACTTATGTTTTAGCTCTAGTTCACTCTACTGGACCATAACTATAAAGTTATCAATGCAAACTGTTATCCATTTACTGTCCTCACACCAGTTTCTGTCATAATTCACACTTGTTGTGCTAGTGCATCCACCGAAGACTTGACACCTTTACTTCCATACACCAACGTGCTGAATTTAAAGGGTGCGGAAAACATACCCATTCACATGTCAAGTGGGTTCAGGGAGTCTTGACTACACTATTGTCTCAATTTTCTTTTTAATCAGCAGTTTGGCCTGGATTACACTGTTTAATACTTTGTGGGCAACAAGAAGTTGCACAATGCATTATACTGGAATTCTCTATCCCAGTTAGGTAACACCTTCACTACAGCAAGAAAGTTTCTCCAAAACAGGATTATTTCAACAAAACTGACCAAAAAGACTCGATTTTAGCTTATAAACTAGTACATGATAATGAACTAAGCAAACTAACAGCATGAATAAGCAGACAGCAGATTACCCATAACCTACAGTTCAGAAACCATTAAACGCGGAGGAAATAAAAGCGCTCTCCCTTCAAACTCGCTGTTGATCTGTAGAAACGGGCGGGTTTCCAACAGCACATGAAGCACGAGCCGAGCCGAGCCGAGCCGAGCCGAGCCGAGCCACTGGCTCCATCAGTGTTGTTTACGGCGTTCTGGTCTCCGGCGTGTCGCCGTGTGTGTGCACAGGTGAGCAAGAGAAACGCGAAGTGCGCCACACGCCAACTCGCTGTCGGAACAGGACGCGACTTCACTTCACTTCTTTAGAAAATCTTCCCCGCGAGTGAAAAAGCGCCGAAACACTAAACGCAGCTTACCTCCGAGCAGTCACGCTTCAGCAGCAGCGGCCGAGAGAAGTGCTTCCTCAAGAAAAGTGCGCAGCTTGTTTATTAGGTGAGGCTTTGGCGGGAGAGAGAGAGAGAGAGAGAGAGACTCGCTGAGAAGTTCTGCTGAGAAAAGGAGCAGGGAGAAGAGGAAGGAGCGCACACTCGCGCCACAGCGTGGTACAAACAGCACACTGCTCTTTCAGCCTGCGATTTACAGCGGAGAGTAAAACCACACTGTAATAATAATAATAATAATAATAATAATAATAATAATAATAATAATAATAATAATAATAATAATAATGAGTGAAAAGGATAAAAACACATATAAACATAACATACAGAAAATAGTAGCATTCAATAAAGTAATTAAATATGAAAAAAATACACAATGAATTTAAAATAAAAAACTATGATAAATTATTCATAAAAAGTTGATACAAGCTAAAACACACACAATGTAAACGTGCAACAACAAAACAACAACAATGATAATAATAATAATAATAACAATAATAATAACAATAATAATAATAATAGTAATAGCAATAATAATAATTTTAAATGAGTTTCAGAATGAAGTCCAGGAGCTCCACCAGCAAAGCAAAATCAAAGACAACAGAAGAAGGAACTGAACACTGTATTTTAAGGGCTGAAATACAAAAATACATTTCACTTCAATTTGAGGAACCACATAAATATTTAACCATCTGGCGCGAGCTTTAGAATTTAAAATTTTTTTGCTTCTTTGCTTTTTGT
Organism: Arnoldichthys spilopterus; assembly: GCA_037974385.1. Taxonomy (NCBI): domain Eukaryota; kingdom Metazoa; phylum Chordata; class Actinopteri; order Characiformes; family Lepidarchidae; genus Arnoldichthys; species Arnoldichthys spilopterus. The sequence goes on along the minus strand of JBBPDA010000152.1, from coordinate 18,232,047 downwards.
GCAGTAAACTTAAAGTGTACCTGTTTGCCCTGGTGGCGGCGCTGTAGTGCAAGAAAAAAACAATTTCAAACAGGAGTTCAAACAATTTGTCTTGCTCTCTCACATACAAGTGTGTATTCCTGTCTTTGTGGGGTATTTCCATTGACTTGTGTATGGCTGTATATTTTTTCCCTCATAAGGAGCAGCTAAAATGACACAAATGCTCATTGTGGGGATGGTTGCGGCTCACAAACAGCTAGATACATGGCCACACAGCACACACACACACGCTACAGATATCAACCTACAGTCTCTGGCCACTCTATTAAGTGCATCTATCTTGTGTCTATGCATTTTTAGGTCAGTTTATGATATGGGTGCACTTTATGTAGTCCATCAGTTTCCAATGATAACTTGTTAGACCAGTAAACAGGTTGTGGGTGGTGGACGGTACTGCAGTGTACTGACATTGATATAGTTGTGCCATTGAAGTGTAAATGAGTCCTGCATAGTATGGATCACACACAGTGGAGTTTTTAGCAAACAATATCCAGGCAACAGTGGACCTGTCCTCTCTTACTCTGGTGGATGTCCATCATACTTTGGTAGTTATCATCCTCAAACACAATCACTAAACCTGGCCATTAGCACAAGTTGATCCAGGTGGGTTTGAGCAGGGAAATAACAAAACTGTATTGGACACTGACCCCCCAGTATTGGATATTGTGCACCCTTGAACTTGAGGGTGAAAAGTGTACAAGGGATGGTGTAGCAGTGCAGAGTTACAGATGGACTACAATCTGTACTTGTAAAACTATCAATTGCACATATATTGTAGATGCTTATGGTGATGAAAAGGCAGAGAGGCTTAATGGGCTCTAAATGTTGTATGATGGGCTCCTCCCCTTATAAGGGACAGCTGAACACCTCCCAAGGCCATGTGCACAATCTGCACACTGCATGTGCCCCTAATAATGTGACCACTAAGTATAGCTGCCAATGATGTGTTGCCTTACAAACATCATGTTGGGCTTTCTTCGTTGCTAATCCTGTGTAATTGCAGTGTGGGTCTAACTAGTGACACGACTAATAACACATTTTATTTGCTTGCGCCAGCACACATGTCTAAATTTGGTTTTCAAATCCAAATGTGAGTGTTCAAGCTGTAATATCTTGACACTGTATTCATTGCAAAGCACACGGCAGCACTTGTCCTGTAATTACTCAAGCAGCTAATAAGTACAAGCGCACACAACCTGTTATACAGGCGATGGAGTAAGTTCTACTACCTGTGGAGTTGTGTTACACAACCTTTCCTCGCCCCTTATCACCCACATCTGTGCATGAGCAACACAGTCAAAGTGCTAAATCTGAACAGAAAACAATCAGCCAATCCCCACAAGAAACTGTTACGTAACAATAGATGGCTTGTGTTCTTCTGTCTTAAAAGCTTGGGAGAGATTTGGCCGTTGGCTTGTGAGCTGTGTGCTGTGTGACAGACGGCTGACAGACGGCTACCGGCTCAGATGTGAAACATCTTTTTGATGTGTGCAAAAGCCTTCTTTCTGCTTCTCTGCCAATCGCGTTCAGGTTTACTATCCAGTTATTAATCTTAAGGCTTGTTATTCAGTGACTACTGCACTGTTACCCCCAATGCTATAGAACAACTTGCCTAATTTATAAAACATCCCCCAAGTGTTTTTTAAATTATTTTTTTAATTATTTGTGTTAATATCAATGTATTTATTTAGGCATTCAATTTTACTTAAACTTACTGTTAACTTTAGTGTAACATTATTCATTTTCAATGTAAGCATTTCACAATATTTTAGAATTATATAGTGCTCAGAAAAAAGTATTGATACCTTTGTGATATTCTCTATTACACATATTTGACATGGTTCTAATACACCATTACAAACACCATCCCATGATAAGCAGGTGTTTAATTGGTTACAGGTTACATTGAATGTACATTGTTTTATCATCTACAGTACATAATATTGTGAAAGGAGTCAGTGAATCTGAAGAAATCTTGTGTAAATGCCAGAAGGCCAGAAACCACTGCTGAATGTGTGTACTGCATGAGAGAGAGCCAGGCTGCTGTGATAAATATAGCCATGTGGGCTTTGGAATACTTCAGAAAACTGTGGTCACTTAACACTTAATTGCTGCACCAAGAAAAGCAGCCTGAAACTCTGTGAAAATCAATTCTGTGAAGAAACACTGCCAAGTTCTCTGGGTCCAGGCTCACCTTGGATGGTCCAAAAGACAGTAGAAATATGTGCTGTGGTCATGGTCTAATTAGAGCGGCAGTGAAATCATGCAAAAGAATAAGCTGCAGATATTTAGTGAAATCTTGTTATCGTATGTAACCATATTACAGCAAGCATCTTTGGCTAGGGCTGGCCCGAATAATTTAAATATTCGATTTTGCATTAGTTTTATTTTTGAGTCTCTGATTGTTCTTCTTTCAAACCACAAAATGTAACTTAAACTACAACATATTTCATTAGAAAAAAGACTGATTTAATTTAGACATAGACATCACCTTGCCTTGGGGGTAAATGCACTGCTTTTCACACAGAAATGAAAAGAACAGAGATGTCAAGGTCTTGTGGGAGCACTCAAACTTGTTTGTTGTGGTGAATCTGGAAATGGAGTGGGCTTCTAACAGTGTCTCCATAGAGATCTTGCTCACATTCAAATAGGCCTTTAGGTCTAAAAACTCTTCAGTCCTTTACTCAAATAATTTTGATTTGTTAGTGTCCCATTAGTATCTGCATGACTCATATAAGCAGTATTTTAAGAGGCTCAGTCTTACTGACTGGCAAAACATGCTGCAACATAACTCATAAGGAGAATCTGTGTGACTGGGAGTAAAAAACACTCATCCTTACAGCTTATCAAAGATATGTGACCAGGAAATGGCTTTCCTGACTTACAAACAAGCAAAAAACATTTAGCTTTTTTTGAATTTCAGATCACACGTCAATGTCCATGGACCACTGATTCTTTGGTAAGTTGTAAAGATCACTGTAGAGTTCAAATGCCTTTAAATAATTGTTTTTCTCATGGTTTGCTTGCAGTTTCCATACTAAAGGCAGCTGTTTCTGTAAATTTGCTTCTCTGTAAAAAGATCACTCTTATTTCTTGTTGAATTGTTTATTTGTAAAGTCTATCGCACAAAAGCCCTATTTTACATGTGTTATTTTCACGTTGACACTCAGTAATTGTTAGTCTTTCTGCCTCTCAGTGGGTGTAACCACAGTGACCTTCGCCTACTTTAACATCACATGCATACCCTATATAGCAACAAAAGTGCAAGAGCAGGCTACAGCTGAATACTGATGCACTGTTGTCCCCTACTGAATATATTTCAAACTGCAACAGAAAGCAATACTTCAAAACATAATTAATTATAAAATGTAATGCCTGTAAAATACTGTTAGGGCCAACCCTAGTTTTGGCTGATTGAATAGACTTGGACTTTTTCCTTGTTGCTTTAGTGCCATGCTGTTAGCACAGTGGGCAAGATACTGCTGGCTACAGTTAAGACACTTTACATCTACAAGACTGGGAGTTATAGAGTAGGACAGATGGAGCTGCCATTTCTTTAAGAACTCATTGAAGGTGAAGGTAGGTGGATGGTCAGAGCATATGGGGAGAACACAACAGTGAATAAACAGCAACAAATCAATCTTCCAGTAAGAGTGTTCCTGGGGAGGGAGGGGGACATTGCAGGCATGTGGTGGGATGGGGATTTGGAGAGCATTTTTTTCCTGAGGCATTCACAGTGCTCAAGAGAGCTAAACTCTTTTGCCCTTTATACCCTCTATTCTGCAGTAAAAATGAGGAGGCTTAGTTTTTACAGTAAATGTTTGAAGGAAAGCAATTGCTTATTTCTTGGTTTTCAAAATTTCTGCATAATTCAGTGGTTGAGATATTAATAAAGTAATTATGAGTGGATTGCAATGAAATGGTACATTGTAGGGAATCCTGACTCAATCCCAGTTTACTAGACAGTTTTGGTAAAAGGATCCAGAAGGCATCAACGAGTTTTTTATGTAATTTTGTTACATGATTTTTGTTCCTGGTTGTGGTAGTGTTATATTGTAACTATTATATTATTATACTGTATTATAAGTGTTATATTGTAACTGCTTATGTCTAAATCCTATGTAAAAATGGTTGTATTTATCACAAACTTTGATGTTATGACCACAACCCACAAAAGTTTCATATTTATAGCAGTAAAACAGGATATTTTTTTGTCATTTGTGGACAGTCCCAGATAATTCTAGAAAGTTCTAAAAGATTTCAGAATGTTTTTAAAAATGTTGGACAATTCTAAAAACTTCTGGACAGTTCCAGAATATTCTGAAAGTCTACTTAGCATTGAAAGTGAATTGAGAATGTTCTTGAAAACAAATACATTTAAAAATGTCATTGTCCTGAACACAAAAGCGGTGTTTTTGCAGAACAATAGCCATTTTCTGTTTATTTTAAGCATAAGTGATTGGGAAAACACATTTTGTACCCAGGAATAAAAATAAAATAGAACTTTGTTATGTAGTGTCATAGTACATTCATTTTTGTGGATACTATTATGATATACATCTGGCTCTCCATGCCATGTTTTTCTGTTGTTTGTTGGTAGTCTCAAGTGTTCAGATCCTTGTGTTTTGTGTTTATGCTTTCATCCTTGGCCCAACTTTGTCCTGTCCTTTGTCTTGGTCGGATCTTTGTTGTGCTGTTATCCTGTTAAGTCTCTCTACTGTTTTGTGCCTCAGTTGTTGCTCTTACCCCATTCGTCTATGTATCCTCGTGTTAATTTTGTGTTAACTAAACAGTGTTTAGTTTGTCTTTAATAAAACCTGTTTAACTGCACGCCCTTGCACTTATTTCTTGCCCTGAAATCCTTACAACACCCTCCGTGTTCTGTAAAGCTTGTTAAGCCTCACAACAACACCTATGAAAATGTGTGCATGGAGTGTGGGAAGAACTATAATCCTCTGAAGGCATTTCTTAGGTCAGCAACCTGACTCAAAATATGAATATTGCCCCAAGCCAGCTAACACTGAACCAGCACTCTGAACTGACATTTTGAGACCGGCAATTGATCACAGTCCGGAATAAAAGAGGTGGTCTGAACCGTGGTTAGAGTCATTTGCATTGTGAAAACACCTTTTTTAATGGTTCATGGACTTTTGAATGGACTATTGAATCAATTACAAGAAATTTATGCAGACTATTGCTATTCATTATTCAATAGAAAAAGATCCACATGGCACATGGGAAAAGGAAAACACTAAGTATGCTGCTGATATAATGCCACAGTAGTAACAGTATAGTTGCAAAAAAAATTATTCATTCATTTTTCTTCATTCAGAACAAAAAGGCTACCTGCCAAATTGACAACATGCCCCTTCAGATGCATGCCCATGTAAAACCAGTCAGTGTCTAGCTCAGGGATTGAGTGGTGATGACGGCAGGACAGGACAGTGCACTTGCACTAAACCTGTTCACTCAAGTTTGTTAACGGTCGAGTGGTTGGTTGCCTTATGCCCCTGAATGCCTTTTTGTCTGTGCTGCCTTCTGGCTCTCCCCTTTAGTTTTTCTGTTATAACAAGTCTTGCCGAAACTCCTGCCTATACTCAGACAATATTGTACATTGTTCTTAATCCTTCGTAAGATGGTGCTTCTGTGTCTACTAGCTTTTTCTTTGTCTGACTGCCTTGTCTTGTTGGGAAACCTAATTGTTATTTTAGTTGTGTGGTAGTATCGTAACATTGAGCGAGACGCAATCTATTTCTCTCTCTCTTTCTCTCCCTCTATCTGTCCATCACTATCTCTCTTTAGAGCTACACATGCTACCCCTGAGAAACCAGTGATCATTTCCCATCCTGCTGTCTGGACCAGCCTGATTCATCCTAATACCCTATTTCTGGTTGAGGATCTTAAAGCTTAAACACTGTCTCCTACGTAGGCATGCCCATATGGACAGCCCTATGTTTCACATAACATTTTTTTCTTTTGTTTGTTGTTGCTTCTAGTGTCAATCAGAGGTGGATGGGTTCCCCTTCTGAGCCTTGGTTCCTAACAACGTTTTTTCCTTCAACTTAGGGAGCTTGGCCTTGCCTCTTTTGCCTTTGGCTTGCTCATTAGGGGCTTGGACCCAAATTCTGTAAAGCTGCTTTGTAACAGCATCAGTTGTAAAAAGCACTATAAAAATAAATTTGATTTGACTTGCAAAATTGTACAAACCAAATCAAATGCAAATAAAGTAACAAAAACATGAACTGATGTTTGGACCTTGGGTGTGAAAACTCTCTTAATTTCTTGTTATGTCAATTAAATATGCAAGATGCTTACCTGTGGAGTATAAACACTAGCTAAATTTGTATGTCAACTACTTTAAAAACTTGTAATATCATTAAGTGAAGGTGAAAAAATATTCATTAGACAAAACATATGGGTTCTGGAGCATGTGTGTTTATTTGTATTTGATATTATATCAGTGATTTTTTAACCAGCTTTCCTTTCCCCAATAGAGAAAACCAGCTTATACCATAATTTAGCCATGGTGCCATCTACAAAATTATGCATGTATTACTGTCATTTAAATTAAGTGCCTTAGCTTACTTAGAGCATTTGTGTGGTGAACATGACTTTTAAAGACAAGCTCCACTGCAGTGAGATGACCCACAAATGGTGTCAGTTTCTCATGGCATTTCATTATGGCTTGTGCAGCAGCCGACCCCAGAGGAAGACTCCTACTTTAAGTTGATGTATATTCACCTGTAGGCCGAATTTATCCTCCTTGACTGTTTGCTTAGGCCCTGCTTTATTATTTCAGACAGCATCTTTTCTCACTGTTGTGTACTTTATTATTTTAGACAGTATCTTTTCGAATTGTTCCAACTATAAACTCTTGAAGTAAACCATATTTGAGTGGTTAATAAATATTTGCTGAGTTCACAGTGAGGTCACCGCTGCTGACTGCTAATCTGCAACACTTTTCAAGCCCTGAAGCCATGAAGCAGAAGTGTATTCTTTATCCCGATAAAGCAAAGGGCATAAGGTATTTCCTGGATATAACCTTGTTTAAATCATGCTACACTGACATTACTGAGAGAAGATGTAAACTTACAGTTTTAATAATAGAGGCTGATGCTTATTGATTTTTTTCACTTACAGATTCTCTGTATTTCAACTTCTGGTGTAGACACTGCACAACACTGCTAGAACATTTTACCAGTATAAGACTACATGTTTTACATATTCAAACTGATTGTACCACAATGATGTAATGCTTTATTAATTTTGTTTTTTCCCCAGTTTACACATGTGTAATTCCACCCATAGCAAGATCTACCCCTAACATACAATGCTACCAAGCTAGGTGGGTGAATGCTAGCATTTGCTTATTATAATTAATTATACGCAGTGTAAGAACTGATTACAGGTGATTACAATAATATTCAATATATTACACATTCATTTTTTGTACATGTACACTTAAAATAATCAAATGAAACGGAATTGGGCTCAAATTTAAAAGATCAGGATGATTCATATCATCTCCATATCCCAATACAATTTAATTCAGCTTAATTTTATCTGTGCAGTACTTTTTATAAGGGACAAAGCATTTTTTTCATACATGTGGATCCAGCCTTCTAATGACCCAACTGAAAGGAACAGAGGCAGGAAAAAAAACCCTAGGTGGATTAGGAAGAACCACTGAGAGGAAAAACTCCCTAAGAACATGCAAAAGGTACATTAAGGGGACCACCTGCCTAATATTGAGCAGGCCCCCCTCATGCTGCTGAAACAGCTCTGACTGTGGTGCACTGTGTGTTCTGACCCCTTTCTTTCAGCATTCACAGTAGTTCCTCTGTGAGTCTGGGCTAGATTGACTAGCCTTTATTCTCCATTCATTCTTCATTCTCAGATCATGTTTAATGTCTCCATCACATCAACTTTAAAAATGGACTGTTCACTTTTGATCTGATGTTTTCCACCTCTTCCACCTTTCCATAGGTGCCATTGTAATGGGATAATCAGATAATCAATATTATTCAATGTTGTGACTGATTGGTGCACACCATATGGCCAAAAGTATCTGGACACATGTCTGTCACACTTATTTGAGCTTGTTTGACATGCTATTCCAAAACCTTTGGCATTAACGTTGCCCCCTCTTTGCTGCTTTAATAACCTCCACTCTTCTAAGAGATCCACTAGACTTTGGAGAGTGTCTGTGGAAAGTTATACCCATTCATTAAGAAAAGCTTTTGTGATGTCAGGCCCTGAAGTTGGGTGAGAAAGCCTGGCTCACAATTGATGTTCTAATTCATTTAAAGGTGTTTAATTGGTTTGAGGTCTGAGGTCCTCCATACCAAACTAATTAAACCATGTTTGTTTGCAACTTAAGCTGTTGCTGCTCCAAGATGCTTCTTTTCCACAATAATAGCATTTACCAGGCAAGCTTTCACAGACTGACTCCAAAGTGGGTCCTGTAACATTATTAACATCTGTGAGCAATATATGTGGTTAAAACACCAGAACTCTGTAATTTAGAGGAGTGTCTACATGCTATATGGGCAGATGACAACATGAGAAACAGTAAAAATTGAAAGGGAATTTGAGGATAAAGCACGTTTCAGTTTTAACAGATTTAATGTTATTGTAGATGCCCAACATTCACTTGGAGCATGACTAACTGATATCAATGTATAGTGACAGAGGGAAATTTGCACTACTCTGCACTGGCACATTAGGCATTTACTGTAGCAAAACATAGCACTGCCAGCTGGGTGAGTGAATGGCTAATGGACTAGTCGGTACTGGGTTAGAGAAGTGGAAAATTGATGTGTTTCTGCATTGGGTGGTAGAAGTACAGATGTTTAGGTGTTTGAAAGAAATTCAAAACTTCTAAGTACATTGGTCCTCATTCATCAATATCTTCCTAAGGTTTTTCTTTAAATAGTTCTAGAGACCTGTTCTAAAAAAAAGTCTGTCAGATTCATAACCAATTATTTTGCACAAACATGTCAGCACTCAAATGTGCAGTGTGTTTGTTCAAATCCCAAATAAGAAAATGTCATAATCATCAAGAAAATTGAAGTGGGATTTAAGAAGTTTCTTCTTAAGAACTGTTGGTGAATGAGGCCCATTGTTATGACAAAATCATGAATTACCTTGAAGCTCTTGTCAGTGTGTTCTCCTTTCTGACAAGATCACCATTCCTGTTGTCATTGTGTCAAAGGCTGATAGATTTTTCAGTAAATACAGTTTGAAAGTAAATACAGTGCTTTGAAATGACTGTTAAAAAGAATGTCTGAGGAAAATGTTTGTGAGCATTCTGAAGGTTTTAACTGTGAAAGATAATAAAGAATCAGACAACAAAGATAGAATGCAAGCACATAGTCAGCCCATCAAAAGATAAACAAAGAGTAAATTTGAAGTGAAACTAATAAAAGGAAATGCTCCTGTAAAGACACATGTGTCTGTAAATACCCATGGACTGTGTGCTGACTAACCACTTTATTAGAGACCAGTTTCTTGCCCAAGCAACAACTCTGTCCCTGATTCACTTGTACCAGCTACCACTGACTGCAGTGCTGAGAATGGGCTAGAGGATGGCAGACAAACTGTGGAGCAACAGATAAACCACACTTTTTAACAATACAACTACATATAGTGGACCTGTAAGTGTTTCCAATAAATTGGCCAGTGGATGGAATACAAGGTAAGTGCTTTTAATGAAGTGGCCGGTGAGTAGAAGGACAAGAAATGTGTTTATAATAAATTTGCCACTGAGTAGGAGTTAATAGGTGTTCCAATAAAGTGGACAGTGAGTTTACAGGCAAAAGACAAAGGGTGATACTAACAGAGGCAACATTAAAACAACAATGTCCAGTACAAAACCTATAGCTGGTCATGAATTAGAATCTGTAGAAATCTGTAAGAGAAATGTTCTATTTCAGCAGCTGCTGGGAAGGAGCTGGTTTGATGGAGATTATGTAGTTGATGTGCCAAAGACAATGGCAGACACAAAGAAGATCAAACAGATTTTTTGACCTGCCAACCCGCACTGCTGATCGTCATGGTCGGAGGTCATTTCCTCGACTCTGTCTCGCTCCAGCAGCCTCTCAGACAGTGCGGCTGTCTTCGATTGTAGAACTGTACTGCTTTGATCAAACTCTGCAGCTGAACAAGTGTGGATCTGCAGTCTATAGAACAGCCTACATCTCTCTCTCTCTCTCTCTCTCTTTCTCCCTCTCTTTGGGCCATGATGTCACAGGTTAATGTTGTGATATGTTCTGTATTTAATTTGCTTTGCCACACTGTCTGTATTATTACTTGGTTTCTTTTCATCTTAATAAAATAGCTCAGGGGAGTAAATTGATCCCACAGATTGCCCCTCCCTCCGTCTTTTGCTATCTAGCTGCAAAGGAGTGAATATTTGCTGTTCACTTGAATACACAGCCGTCACATTTAAACTTCTGAAACCTCAGTGAGTAATTTTGTACCAATCATTTGTGAATTGGAACAGAGAATATTGAAAAATGCAAAAACAAAATAAAAGAAATACTATGGGAGCATTGAAAGTGGGGCTATAATTTTACAGCTCATTGCTCCAATAGCAGCAGCTCTTTCTTTATCTTGTTTGGTTTCTTCATATCTCTGCATTTAGAGATGTTTATTTTAACCACAGGATATGAATTCCATATCTGTGAATGGCTGAATAGTTGTGTCAACACCGCTTTCAATAATAATAATAATAATAATAATAATAATGATTTTACATATATATATATATCATTTTTATTATTATATTGTTTATTAATATAGCGCCTTTGTCAAATCCAAAGTTGCATCACAAAAACAAAACAGACAATCGGTCAGTAACAAAGAACACTAACAATCAATAATCAACACAATTAATACAGCAAGAAAGAATAAAGTAGCAGAAAAGAGTGATTACAAAAAAACAAGAATGGGCATGGTACTGAGAGAAAAAATGAGAGAAATGAGGAAAAAGGTTTTTAAAGAGACATTGCAAAGATCCACAGGGAGAGAATTGCAGAGTTTGTGAGTGAGAACACTAAATGATATGCCTCCCATCAAAAAAGAGTGAAATTTAGGGACAATAAGAATACCAGTACCACAGGAGTGTAAAGAGCAAGCAGGGTTATTTAACTGAAGTAGTGCAGCGAGTTAAGAGGAGTTAAACCTTGGAGGGCTTTAAAAGTAATGTGAAGTAGCTTGTACTGACTACATGATATAGGTAACCAGTGAATTCTATGAAAAATGGAAGAGATATGCTCAGATTTCATACTTTAAGTGAGAAAGTGGACAGCAGAATTTTGTAAATATTAAAGATGGACTATAGTTTTTGAAGAGAGAGCAGAGAGAAGAGCGCTGCAGTAGTCAAGACGAGAGGTAATGAGTGTATGAATAAATATTTCAGCAGTGTTCACAGAGAGAAATGAGTAAATATGAGAAATATTATGAAGATAAAAAAGGCACCTTTGAATAAGAGCTGATATGAGAATGTCAGTGAGGGATCAAAAAGAACACTAAAGTTCCCGGACAGAAAGATAAGGCACAATGGGAACACTACCTATGTTTAGGCTGAAATACTGGAACTTGGAGATGACAGCCCTTGACAGTACCTACCAGGAAGGTTTCAGTTTTAACTGTGTTGGCTTGTGAAAATTCGAAGCCAGCCAGCCAATCCTGAATGTGGGCTGTAAAAGAATGAGGCACAGTAACAGCAGTGAAGGGAGTAAAATAAGCCTGAGTGTCATCCACATAGCAGTGAAAAGTGAGCCCACGAAGTCTAATAATTTGACCAAGGGGAAGCATGTATAAATTATGAAAAGCAGAGGGCCAAGGACTGATCCCTGAGGGATGCCCTGCAAGAGGGGATCTAATTTTACACCAGCACCACACACACTACCATGTCAATACCATGTCAGTGTCTGAGCTGTGTTCAAAGTGTACCACCACCCAAATGAAATATCTTTAACTGTGGTCCAGAAACTAAATGATGATAATTAGGGCAGAGTGTGCTGAGAAACGCTTGGAACTGTTGGGTAACATTTTATAATACCTATATGGTTTTTGTTGCATAACTCTTACTTTTTACTAACTGGCCAGTAATTTAAATTTAAATTTAAATTTAAATTAATATTAGCAAAGTAAAAAAAAGAAGATATTTTATAGCAGCTTGCTAACAGGGGCTGGTGTTAACAGCAGATGTGTCATTGTAAGGAATAAGGTGTGCAGAACAGTTTTTGTTGTATTTCTGTAAGTTGCCTTGGGCACTCTGCCAACAGAAATACATAGACTGTTTGGTGTAAAGTACCTGCTAAAATCACCACAATTTTCCGACACTCCCCTCTAAAAGCCCTCACCTTTCACTGAGATTTTTGCCAGTATCCAATACATAGTGAATGTTAATAAGTCTCTAAAAACAAATAAGCCTTTCAGAGTTACAGACCAAGTCACTGAAACAAGCTTCCCTATTATAGAAAGTTAATTCTAAATTTAGTTTGAAGCTATAAGCAATGAAGTATCTTCCAGTGTTTGCATATTTAAAACAATGTTGTGGACACGCTGCACTAAATATTCTGTAATTTGACACTTTGCATGTCAAACAAATGACTATTACTACACTGTAGAAGAGGGGTGATTCCAGGATTTTGGAAAATAAAGTGGTACATGACCAATAACCATTTGGGGGATATTCTACGGGGCGGCACGGTGGTGCAGTGGTTAGCACTGTCACCTCACAGTGAGAAGGTCCTAGGTTCGATCCCCGGGTTGGCCACAGGTGCTTTTCTGTGCGGAGTTTGCAAGCTCTCCCCGTGTTCGCGTGGGTTTCCTC
>JBBPDA010000152.1:18209024-18219064 GCA_037974385.1 Arnoldichthys spilopterus | reverse complement strand
CGTCTGGCACTACAGATGTAATAGCTAAATATCGTCAGCATTGATGAATATGCTCTGTAATAATTTTTCCCAGTGGTAGCATATACAGGGAGACCCAACAGTAGTGGACCCAGCACGGGACTCTGTGGTACACCATAATGAAAACCATGTATTTCTGACACATACACAGACATACCCCTGCTGTAGAATACATAAGCTTAATCTGTGTTAAAAAAAAACTAAAATATGATTATAAATTATATTAATATAATTATTTAAATATTTTATTGCAAAAATGACTTGAATTGAATGACTCTTGTAAATGGGATTTATAAAGGGGTCTTATATAGTGTTGCGCTATACTGCAAAAGAAACAGTTAATAAGGACACACATTTCATTTTTGCCCTTTGAAGCATGGTTGCATTCCAAGAAATAAATGTGTACAGTAGGTGAACGAGTCACAAATGGGCATTAGTGCTGTGTTTTGTTCCTCCTATGCAGGCAATGAAAGAGGCTTTTATTCATCTCTCATTAGAAAACACACACCTCTCCTTGATCCTCTGCCCACCTTCAGTGGTAAGAAACATCTCTTGGCTTATCACAGTACAATTCCACAAAGCGTCATGCCATTTTCCATCACGGTTCGTTTGGCTCCACAACTGCATGCCCCAGGGGCAAACTACTGTTGACAACTTTGCTGAGAAAGGCATCGGCTGCAGCCTCGTCTCCACCGAAGCACTGTGGGAGTTCAGAATAAAGAAGCAAGGGAACAAGATTGCCTCCCACCAGAAACATAATGTTCCAAAATCATCCATGAAAAGGCTTGTAGACTACCAACATCACAAACAGTAGGTAGTTGAATAGCTTCTGTCGTGCTCCATATTGCCTGTAACCCGGCAATCAATCATACACCCCGTGTACAGCAATGTATACACACACATATTTGTGCACACACACATACAGATCAGCCACAACATTAAAATCACTGACAGTTAAAGCGAGAAACACGCTAATTATCTAACATCAGTAGCATCTGAACAGTCAGTTTATAAAGTTAATGCACTGGAACCAGAATGGGCAAGTACAAGGCTTATTGATGCATGTGGAGCATGAAGGACAGCCATCATAGTCATGATGTCATCTCATAAAAGAGCTACTGAGGCACACATTGCTAAAAAAGTTAATGCCGTTTGATTGAAAGGTGTCAGTACAAACACTGCATTGCAGTTTGCTGCGCATGGGGCTGTGTATGCACCACCTAAAGCACCTACAGCTGGCATGACAGCAATAGGTCTGGACCATAAAGCAAAGAGTTAATCTGGTCTGATGAATCACATTTTCTTTAATGTGGACAGCTGGGTGTGTGTGATTCACTTACCTGGGGAAAAATGGCACCATGATGCACTATGAGAAGAAGGCAAGCATGCAAAGACAGCGCTATGGGCAACGTCTGCTGGTAAACGCTGGGTCCTGACATTCATGTGGATGTTACTTTAACATGTACCACCTACCTATACACTGTTGCAGAGCAAATACACCCATTCATGGCAAAGTAGGGTTAGGTTCCCTGCTATAGTGCAAAAACTGCTTAAGAAACATGACAAAGAGTTCAAGGTGTTGATGTGGCCGATCCCTGGAGGCCACATATCACTATTGAATGGCCTAAAATATCCGCCTAAACATCTTAAAACCAGATACCACAGCACCTCATCTCAGATAGACCAAAAGACTGTGGAACAATGTGCTGTGATCAGGGTACATCAGTGATCACAGCATGGTTCGCATGTTTGGAAGGTACCATTAAATCTAAGGCGTATATTTTTATATATTTTAGAGAGTTATATGTTGCTTTAAAGGCAGTGTCTTTTTCCAGGAAGGCCATGCTGATTTGAGCAATGTCAGACCACAATTTCAGTGGGCTAAAATAAAGTGGCTTCATAGAAACAGAGTATGACTGACTGGCCTGCTGCCTGTCCAGATCTGTCTCCTATTGAAAATGTTCGTCACATCATGAAAGAGAGAATCAGACAATGGTGACCATGGGCTGTTGAGCAAGTCAAAGATAAATCAAGAATGGACAAAAATTCCAGCTGCAAAACTACTAATTAGTCTCATTAGTTCCAAATTGATTTAAAAATGTTATTAAAAGTATCAGTGACGTAACACAATGTTAAACACTACAGCTTTTGTTATGTGTGTTGCAGCCATCAAACAAATAAAGTTGAATAATTTTAATATTTATTTATTATTAATATTCTTGCTGTCCCCCCCAACCCCCAATATCCTCCCAGGTCAATTCCCCTGGAATGTCCACAGCCCGTCTTCGAATAAAGTTTTGCTATTCAAACATGCTAAGTGTGCTTTCGTTTTTCAGGGGATTTTTGTGAAGCTCCGCGTCGCTTCAGGCTTCCTTTCGAAAGTAGAAAAAAACTTTTGCCACGTCAGTTCTTGCTCACCCTCTCCCTCTCTCTCGCTCTCTCGGGCCATGACCGCAGCTGGAGTGTAAGGGCTTTACGGAAGCCTGACCTCGGCGGCCAACAGGCTAACAGTCCCACAACAAAGACGGAACTCGGGTCGTTGCTTAGCAGCAAGTTTTAGCCGGCTAACGCTAACGGCCCGTTATCTGGCAGCTTTTGGATCACAGAGAAGGAACCAAACTTCACTATATTGTTTTTTTCCAAGATGGAGAGCAAATACAACCTCAAGAGCCCAGGTAGCTACCGTTTATTCGGTTTTACCTGTCAATTTGATCAATGTTTATGCGCCTGCTGTAGAAGCATGCTAAGTGTTTTTAGCCGTTAGGCTAAAGAGACCGTCTGTTTAAAGCTGCTTTCCCTGACAGTCACTGTAAAATATATAGCTGTGGACGTATCGTATTGTATTTCGTTTGCTTTGTTTTAGTAATTATGGTAACAATATGAACCAAACTAGCTGTTGTTACACAAAGGATGGGAAGCTAACGAGCTGGGCTGGGCTGTTTTAGCCGGTAGTTGTCAAGTTATTAGGATATTTTGGGACAAAAATGATTAGCGGCTATTCAGATAAGAAAATCGGTTTCTGGCTGAACATGCATTTTGGTAGCTGTTAGCCAGCTGTCATGTCATGGTCTTAAAGTGATTTGCCAAACAGTATTTGCTATTAGCCGATGTTTTTTGTCACATAAGATTTAGCCACGTTGTTTTAGTCAACAAGAGTAAACACCATTAAATAAAACAACAAAACAGCCAATCCATTTAGTGTTGTATGTTGTTTGTGACTGTCCTAGCCACCGGAGTCCTTGGGTATCACAGTTCCATATGTTTGCTATGTGCTCAAGTTCTTACAAGTGGTTAATCATTGAGTGAGTCACTTGTCAGAATGACCTTGCTCTGTTGTCAGGTGCATAACTTCTCAAGCCCTTTCGTGACCTGTGGCCCAGGTTTGTATGGTCAGTGATAACGTTTTAGGTTGCTTTCCTAGAAACAGATAAAGCCTAGTATTGGACTAATTTGCAGCACATTTTAATCTAGGATTAAGCCTAATCAGTGCTTGGGCATAGTACCTTGCTTATGGATACCTCCGTAGTACTTGTATCAGTCTGGGATTTGAAATGATGGTCTTCATGGCACAGGGGCAAATCCGTAACCATTACAACACCACTGCCCCACAACAAACCCCATCACACAAAGTGCACCAAGCCTCTGCATAAAACCCATCCACACGTGGAGCAGTGGGCAGTTAACAACAATGCCCAGGGAGCAGTGTAGCAGGAGAGTCCCTTGCTCAAGGGTACCTCAGTGGTACCTGAGCCAGGAATTGATCCTTCCATACCTCACCATTGCCCTCTTCCTTTAGGCCTCCAGGGTAGTTGTTCAATTTAAATGCTGTTGTGCTCTTAAATAATCAGAAAGGTTTTATTCATAGATGCTGTAGGTCTCCCAAGAGCTTATGACATGTTGTAAGGTGCTTGTGCTGGCCTTGTTTTACTCATGTTCTCATATCCTGCAGGGCAGTGAGGAATGACAGTAGCTCCTTTTAGAAACTGTTCATCTAATTACCGCATTAGAATTGTCGAGGCCTGCATGGCCTTCAACAGATACAAGTCTGTTGGGGACTCTTTTAAAAAGTCAAAACAAGTTACAGAGGTGTCAAATGAGGGAAACATAGGATGGCTTGGGGGAAGTAATTGGCGGTGATGCAGAAAACAAGTTTCTTATTCAGCAAGGAATCGGGCTTGAATAATGAAGACAGTTATGATTGTGCCTCGTTTTTTTGTGATTACATTTATTTGTTTTGATTAACAAAGGTGGTTTATTTCCATGCCAGTCAGTGCCTGTGTCAGTCTAACTATTATGGAAATCACTGTGATTCATCATACTATGTGAAAATGATACAGTTTGAAAATGAATATCTGAGATTGGTCAGTGTGCTCACAACACTATCACCAGGACATACTATAGAGAGCTCATTTGCTTGCTTTTTGCTGTTTACAAGTGACAAATGTTTGTATTAATGCTGCAGGCCATAC
This sequence comes from Arnoldichthys spilopterus, assembly GCA_037974385.1. Classification (NCBI taxonomy): domain Eukaryota; kingdom Metazoa; phylum Chordata; class Actinopteri; order Characiformes; family Lepidarchidae; genus Arnoldichthys; species Arnoldichthys spilopterus. The sequence continues at coordinate 18,214,577 of JBBPDA010000152.1, read as the reverse complement.
TACTGCATTGAATGCATTAATTGGGGCTCTAGAGATTGGATAATTGTGGAGGCCCAACTGCAATAACAGTTAATTGCACAGCCACGTGTGGAGCTGAGAGATAGTGTAGGGCCGGAGACAAGCATTTTATGTATTGCATAGACAGAAAATTCAGCAAGTACATTCAAATGACTTTATTTGCATCTCGTCTCTTTGTAACCTCTTTCCTTAGCAACACATGTAGATGTTTTCACATGGTTGGTCATGTAAATGCTGCTGCGTTGGCACACCTGACATGTTAAATGCTCTTCTCAACTGCACTGGTCTTTATATTTTAATTCACTTTGTAAGTTTCCTAGTTTGTAAATAATCAAGGGTGTAGCAATACACACATTTTTAGATTTTACCCAGTTTTTGATGCTGAAGTTTAGGTGTAAAGAAAACCCCAATTACTTGAATTTGGAATGCGTTCATGATATTAAGCCATGTCTCTACCCCTGCCTACTATATGCTGATGGAATGCACCCAGATGCCTATATTTTAATGATGCAACAAACATGAAGCTTTTTTTAATGATGATTTTATGAATATTTTTTATTTGGCCAGTTATTATCATGAACCAACTGAACAGTGTTCCCATGAATCCTTAAAACATCTTGAAAGGCATTGACTTAATTATTCTCAAGATAAGGCCTCAGTTGGTATTAAAATGTCAATTTTTCAAAAGTATTACAATGCTAAGACATGGGAAGTAGGATCTTATGAAATGGGTTTGTTTAAAAATGTAATGATGCTGGCTATTCAGCCGAGTTTTCCTGGCTTGGCTAAAACCTGATACCAGCAATGTATGTGAGGAACAGTGCCGGAAGTATTTGGAACTTGACATAATGGGAATCAAGGCAGTGGAATCGCACATGCAGAGTGAGAAGCACAAAACTGCCAAGTCAGCTTGCCAGCATATACCAGGTATTTCCCACATTTTGCTCTGCCAATGTCTGAGCCAAGACTCCACCACCATCTCCGATACCAGCATCAGGGCAAGCAGCAATAAATCTCCAGGCAATATTCAGGCGTATGCCTGCAGCAGTCAAATGCACTTCAAACAACCTTTAACTCATGAAATTACAACACTTTCCTGGTTTTTGTTTTTTTAGACAGTTGATGATCAGTATAAAATACTAACATTTAATATTTTTGGCACAATATCCTTTTCTGCAAATGCTCTGGATATTGTCAGTACTTAAAGCTATTACTAGCTGTATGTCGACTCTTTCGTAGTTGTGTACACAAATTGGTTTTACTTTCACAGATGTTGGTTAGACCAGCACCTCAGAATGAACTAATGTCATTTTTGACATTTACACATTTATTAATTTGGCTGATGCTTTTTTCCAAAGCGACTTCCAAGACCTGTAGCAGTGTAGTGGGATGGTACCTTGCTCAAGGGTACCTCAGTGGTGCCCGGACTGGGACTTGAACCTGCGGCCTTCAGGACCTCAAAGAAGCTCTCTCAGCATTGGTTCAAAAATATTTGTGTGATGATCTCACTTTCGTTTTTTTGTGCGGCTTCACTGGTGTCAACATGATAATGAATATGAAGATTTTTGATGAGCAAAAGTGGGTTGTGGACATGTGTGCTATCAATCTGACTTTATTTCTAAATCCTGCAACATGCTGGTATGACACTATACTGCTCAAGACTCCTTATAAGCCAGGTAAATTCTAAGGCCTTGCAAAAATATGAATTTGTAAAACTTGTATAATTAAGCTTGTTTAAGGCAGATGTTTTGTTAACGTCTTTAGTAGGAAAACTGTAAATTTGTTAAAAAAAAACAAAAAAACAAAACAATGATCTTTCAAGTCAAAGGCAGTTGCCAGTGATATAACTTTTTAAAGAACCACCAGTCCATGAACAGGAATTCGGTTTTCTGCCATTTATTTGTACCTGATTTCAATGTTGACAGAAGTATACTTGTACTTTTTTTTACTCCCAGTTTCCTCATGCTACTAAAGAAGAGGTGTTTTTCTGAATTTCAATGATTGGTTTGCTTCTGTTACTTACCTTTAGGCGTTTTGGATTTGTTAAAAGATTTTACGTCTGTTCTTGCTGAACATTACTGTGGTTTTTCAGTAGAGGGGAAACAGTGAATCAATTTGTATTGATGCATCGACCAAAATAGAGCACAATCTGATGTATTGATGTGACTCAAAAATCGATTTGTGTGTTTATTCCACAATTACCTTCGTTTTACTGAGCAGTGAGCAATGTTTTGTACTGAGAAGCTGCTTTTGCTCATGACTACACTGCTGTATTTGACCTTTAATAATTAATTGTTCAGATTATAATTAGTTTGCATGTTTGAGTTGATGGAAATGTCGCAGATTGTGTGAAACTTCGTCATATTTCATGCTGACCGCAGACCCCAGTATTGAACCGAATCACACAGAACCAAATTGCATCATTGCAAATTTGAAGATATCCCAAACAGTGTTTTCTTTCAAATACAGGAACAGTACATTGTTGACGTTGATCCGATTTGATTGTAGGTAAGACTTTGAATCAACTTTCAGGACTAAGGGAACCTGTTGAAATCATGATACATTCAGCTGTCATAAGAACATTGTTTGGAGGAACGCAGATCTGTTCCGACGTTGACGTTGACTGTCATGAATGACCCATCTTAGCTCCGGAGGGCTACAGTGTCTTGGCACTCCTACGGATTTTACATAACCTCTGTCTCACAGCTTCTCTGGACGGCCCCTTGACTACCCCTGGCCTGCGGTGGCTGAAGGGCACTGTGTTACGTAAGCTGATTTTGTGTGCGGCTTTGTAATCCGCCTCCGTCTCCTCTGCCCCCACCCCTCTCGGTTGTCGGAGAGCGTCCGAGCACCCTGCCCCTCCGCTGGACCCACAGGCCCATCTGTGGGCGGAGGCTTTTCCTGTCACTTTTGTTTTCTGTCAGATGGTGCAGAAGGAGAAAAATAGAATGCAAGAAAGAAAGAGAAGCTGGGGATTCCAAAAATAAGCAAGGACTTTGTTGTCAGTCTGGATCATAGCATTTGCAGGGACAACATCGCAGAGAAGGAGGGATGGGGAGGGCGGTTGCCGGTTGAGGGTTCACGCGCTTCCCGCCGTAACCCGCGGCGACTGCACTTGTCTCTTCCTGTCGGCCGGGAAGACACAGAAGTGTGCACTTTAATGCCTCGTTTATGAGCGATTAAACACGAAGGGGACTTCGCACAGCCTAGACAGGTCGATGGGGGGCAGGTCATATGACTGAGCTCTCCGCCTGGCCTTCTGGGGTGCAGAAACATTGCCAGTGAAGGGAGAAAGGCATGAAAGAGGACTGACCTTAATTTAGGCAGAAGGCTTAAGGCTAGAGCAAACAGACCCATCCAACACCAACAAAGAACACGTTTCCTGTGTCTTTTTGGCAGTGATTTGAGTTGTGTTTTATGGAGTGTACTAGGGCAGAACAACGTTGTGTTGGGGGATTAGGATTGTGCTGACCTTAGCCAATACTTTTCTTAACTAAATTGTAATTTTATTTAAATATGAACACATTGTTTTGTGTTTTCAAGTGTAAAATAATGGCACAATGTAGTCTGAACTTTCATACTTCCTCCTTTTACACATATTTACACATTTACATTGTTATTGAATTTAATTCATTTTTGCTTGTTCTTTAAAAAAAACAAACCGCACCAGATTAGCATTTTTGTGTTTGCTGGGTTTTAATGAGACAATACTCTTGTCTGAGAGCTAAATGGTGACCTAGCACAAAGGCTGCATATCCTCTTTGGTGCAAAATACCTGTGTGAGTTCAGGTGAAGATTTTTAGAATATTGTGATTATTCAGATAAAGAGGATCATTTGGCTCGTAGTTTTTATATTTTAGATCAATTTTAAGACTTTACAGTATTTGAATGTTGGTACTTGATTGTACTTGATTGTGTGCTGCTGTCTTTAGGCTTTATAATGACCAGGAGAACCAATTAAGGCCTCGTGGTCGTGGCCTCTCATTAACCTCCCGAAGTTCTGTGTGTTCCAGGCAAACGCGTTGGACTGTTTTTAATGTGTTGAGCTGCACAGCCCTCTGGCACTGGAACCATTAGACATGCCATGGCAGAGGCTAAGAGGGAGATCGAGAAATAGAGAGACGTTAACCTCCTTGGAGCGGCCCACACAGTGTTAGCCACACGAGGCAGGCCTGGAGGAAGATCAGTGGAGGAGGTCTTCCTTCTTCCCTTCTGTCTTCACATGTGTGCAGGGCTCCGTGCCTCTCGCCCAAAAACATGAGAAAAGAGGAGGGAAGGTGAAGGTGCTGAAGGCTCGCTGATGCTCCGAGACCAAGCTGATTTTGAGCACCCACGCGCACACACACACACACACACACACACACACACACACCTCTCTGTCTAGTGCTGTCTCTCTCTCTCTCTCTCTCACCCTCTCTCTTTCTTCTGCTTACTCTTGCCTTTCCTCTGTTTCATCCTCCTGTCGCCTCGCCTTCCTTCTTTCATGGGCAGCCATAGAGTAAGACCTGGAACTGATGGATTCGATGGAAAGACACGCTTTTTTTCTTGGCGAGAGGTTGGAATATCCTCTGGAGGACGAAATCGCAGAGCTAAAACGGCGTGTAGCATTTACATAATCCTGCATTTAAAGTGTTATGGAAATGGTGCCCTATATGTTCCTGACCTCACATTGTCATTTTGGCATATGTCAAAGCCATGCATGACCTAGTCTAGAAGTCCTGTTTGTAATATATCTTTAATACCCTAATCTTAATATTATAATTAATTCTAATAAAGTATTACCAGAAGATCAAAAATAGTGGCTTTTGTCATGAAATTGCCATAATTAATAAAGCTCACAACAATGGATACAGGATTTTCATGCAGTGTGTTCAATTCTATATGTTCAACATTCACTTATTTGTAAACATTTTAGGCACCCTGCCATATTGTACTTAAGGTATTTATCTGGGCAGTAAGCCATTTTTGCTAAAAAATGCACTAATATTGCATTAAATAGAAATATGTTTAATACATTTAATGGTTCTACATATGCCACTGTGTTTGTTTTAATAATTAAAAAAAAAAAAATTCATGGTATGGTAAATCCGGTTGTCACGATCGGAGGTAAGGCAGGAAACCAGTGCGGTTAACAAAGTGTCTTTATTTCCAAAAAGCAAGCCACAAACACAAAACTGGCGCTCCAGCGCTCAGGGAGAAAGTTCCAGAAGCAGTTCGGGGTTGACTGCCTTCACTGGAGCTGCGCTCCGCTCAGTTCGTGCAAAGTTCGTTCAAAGTTCGATACCGTATCCTAGCATCCTAGGTTTGGCGCTTAACTAAATGCCACCATCGACTACCAGGCGCTGCTCAATAAATACTGTAACTCTCGATCTAGACACCGCCAACTGGGGCTGACCGTGAAATACTGAACCCACTATCGTCGCCTGTCGATGGCACACAACGAATAACCTCCGCTTCCTCCCTGCGTCCCAGCCCTGCCTATATTGCCCGGTGATGAGGGAAATAACTAGCAGCACCTGGATGAGTTGACCCAGT
>JBBPDA010000152.1:18173969-18184705 GCA_037974385.1 Arnoldichthys spilopterus | reverse complement strand
TCTCTTTTGTTTGGTGTGCTACAGCTATCAAATTCTAAATGTTTGTATATTTACAAAATACAAATAAGTTGGTCAGTAAAACTGTAATAATTTTTAATCTTTTCTTTGTACTTATGTCAGTTAAATAAAGGTTAATGTGAACTAACTTATCACAGATATTTGTTTTTGTTTTATTTAGATGTAATTGTTGTCATTTTATACATCGGTTTTCCTACCGAAGTGACTTAGAGTAAACAATTGATTTTCTGATGTTTTTGTCCATTTTTCATGGTTTTATTCATTACAGTAAATATAGGAAAAAATTTGAAACAAGTATAATTAGCCAAAGAAAATTATCAAATCATTTTAAAATATGCAAAAACACAAAAGCACCAAAAAAAGCAGTTTTGCCATGGCTAAAATGTGTCAAACCTTATGGTCACCACCAGCTGAAAGCACCCCATATCAACCAATACATGCATCCATACCATTCATGACCCCGGACCTGAGTGGTTTCAAATGATCTTTCATAAGTACACTCCACTGAAATATTCTTTAGGGAAGTAAAGGAGTGTTAGGTATCTGAAGCTCAACATTAGATCAACATGAGAACCAAACATCCCACAAGTTGGTTTGCAGCATCATATTGCCACTGACCATGGAAGAATCTTGAATTTGCGCTCTGATGTGGTAGCATTCTGGAACGGCACACCCAGCCATGCACATCCTATCAAACTGAGGGCAAACATGCAGTCTGATGTGCACAGCAAACAATATTAAGCATGGCCCACTGAGCATCAATGTCTCCATTAAATGAAGCCAAGGTCCTTTGGTCCTCTTTAGGTCAGGGTTCATGTGAGACACTGAGACAGTAAGATAAAGACATGTTCATTCATGCTTAGTGGCCTTTTTCACACATAAGCATGTGCTCATGCCCAACTCAGGTGAACTGATTTTCACTGGCTTGAAGGTAAAACAATTCACAGTGTGACTGCAGAGCATTACGGCTACGTTGTGTTGTGTTCTAATGCGGGGCCACGTGCTGGTAGCATGGTAATTAAATTAAAACGGCCTTCTGTTCTTGCCCACAAATTGGACTCAAAACTGTCATCATGATGTTGTGTAAGCCTCCTTGTGGGAGGCCAAACAAGGATTACATTTAATTTGGATCACGGCATTTTTTTAGAGGGGAATAGAACAATATTAAAGCATACAGTATGAATAAATTCTGTCAGTTGCTGCTGCTGAAAGGCTTTTAAATACTGTCTCCAGCAGTCCATGCCATTATGCTATTGGCCAAGCCTAGTCTAACCTAGCTTAACAGCTGCACGCATGTGTGTATTCAGCCCTGGGAGCCGGAATAAGGGATACTACTGGGCTAGCGTTTATTGTATTGGTGCTAATGTTTACAAGAGGCCATGGAGATTTGCTGTTATGTAACATGTTAAGGAGGGAGCAGAGGAGAACCAACCCCCCGGGGGATTGAGGATAGTGCAATCCATGGGGTTTGCCTGGTGACAGAGCAAGAATTTGACCAATCAGGATGCCTTTTCACCATGGCCAGGGCATTTTCTGGAATACAGGAACTGGGCCTGGCTTTTGTTACTATTTGCTATTTCATTGCTGGTCTTAGAAATCAAGATGATCCCTTTTCAAAGCCCTTTTCCTCAAATAGACAAAATACATAAAAATACAAAGGATTAGTCACAGACAAATTCCTGAATGGTTCTTGGCTGGTACATACAGTTACTAATCTTTAACATCTTTATGTGAAGGTTCTTTGAACTCCAAAACATTCTTTATTCTTCAACTTACGCCTTTACAAAAAAATGTTTTTTGGGAGGAATCATGAAAATGTTTATTTATTAGGAAATTTCACCTATTTTCTGCATAATTCAATGACTGAGATGTCATTCAGAGTGTTTTGATGTAAAATAATTCATTGTTGAGAAGCTTACAGATGCAGATTTCTTTACAGCGTTGGTGAATAGAACCAGGGTTATGACGTCTATAATGTAAACAGTAATTGTATTTACTATCCAACATGAATGTCCTCCATGTACTTCTTCAACATGAATTAATTCAGCTTCTCAAATTCTTCTCAGACTTTGTTTATGTTTTCATTTATTTAATTTTCTTCTTAAGAAAAATGGCGGAATTCTCATGTAAAGAATTAATTGTAGTACTTTTTTTGTAATTGTTCCAAATAACCTCTTTTGGCACCTTTATCTTCGAAAGTGTAGGTTACAGGCAATTTTATGGACAAAGGCAACTTTTAATTCTGAAGCATTTAATCCTTAAGCATTACTGTTAAAAGACTGACCACCTGCATTTCTTTTTAAATCCTTATTAGAAAAGCAATGTTGTATACAGTATATTTTATATTGAGACACCTGTGAAGCAAGATAAACATGAAACTACACTAGGCTGTGTACATCCAGGTCTAGAGAAAAATGCATTAGAGGGTTTCAGAAGATCTGTCTTTCAGTGACATTTACATCACCGTTTTGTACAGTAAAAGGTCCTAGTAATATAAAGGGTACTGAAAAGCGAAAACATCAGTCTTGATGTCTGGTGTTAGAATTATAGTGTTGCCTTATGGCCTGCTTCACCAGACCATATGAGATTCATCAAAAGACAAAAGTTGATTCTATTTTTTTTTAACTAGAAGTTCCTTAGTGCATTCTTTGGTTGGATGTCCACTTCTGAGCAAAACATTTACAATTTCAAACTAAACAAAAATATTCAGAGTTAATTTGAGGTTCTTTAAACTTCCAAAAAGTTCCTAATTTCTTCATTTCTTTAGAAAAAAAAACTAATTAAAAGAACCTTTCAAAGTTTTTGTTGGAATCAAAAATAGTTCTTCAATCAAAGAACCTGGCCCCTTTTTTATTCATGAGTGTAGATCAGCAGTGCTATGAGATGTGTGACTAATAAAAGCTTTGCTTCTACCTCAGGACTTCACCATGACCCTGTATCTGAGGCACTACTGGAAGGACGAGCGATTGTCCTTCCCTAGCACCACCAACAAGAGCATGACTTTTGATGGGCGTCTGGTGAAGAAGATCTGGGTCCCTGATGTGTTTTTCGTCCACTCCAAACGCTCCTTCATTCATGATACTACCACCGACAACATCATGCTCAGGGTTTATCCTGATGGACATGTTCTGTACAGCCTCAGGTGAGGAGATGAACAAATCAGGAGCCAAGAACAACAACTTCTGTGTCAATTTCATTGCCAATATTTTCAATGGCTTGACTCACAAAAGCATTATTATAAAACAAATAGGCCCAAAAAATTCTAAAACCGTACTGTAAATTACTCACTATACACATATATAACCACATATTTCATTTAAGATCTGTACTCATATATAATGATTTGTTAAAAACAAAATAAAACTGCTAAAAAATGTTATCTAGTATGACTTGAAAAGGGGGTCTTCAGAGGATCACACTAAAAAAGCTTAATCAAGACATTTTTGGTAAAGGCCATAGTTAAACCTAAAAGTAACATTTATGGAAATGGAAAAAAACATTCAAATTGGAGCAAAATATCTGAGCAATCCATCGGCGTTAAAGCCTCTGCTGGTCCTTAACCCAGAGGTGTGTCTCCTGTAAAAACACTACGTCAGCGCCTAGTCATTTCTGGTCAGTGAAAACCTTAGTTGAAATATTAGAGGTATGGTCTAAGTGACGCAGCAGAGCTGGGATTTACATTACTGCTAGGCATTTGAACAATAATGAAGATACAGGTTGCCATGGTGAGCCAGCAAAGACCTCCCCACCCCACCACCACTGCACCCCCCCCCCCCACACACACACACACAAAAACACCCTAGTCTCAATCTTAACAAAGAACATAGGAGACAGCAATGTAGAACAAAGAATGTGGTAACGAGTCGGAGAGAAGCTGAACAGACAGGAAAAGAAGTCAAGGAGGAAATGGATGATTCCCACAGATTGCAACGGAAACCTACAATATGTGCATGTCATTCTAGAAGTAAAATAAAGTAAATTAAAATCAACCAGATAATAACAGTAATAATAATAATGATAATAATAATAATAGATCTTTTATTCCTCTAATTACAATAAAGACGTCCGAATGGTTGATCATTTAACAGAAAGACTAGACTAGCAGAGTAGAGGTACAAAAACATACAGCTGGTTGACACATAGGTATAATATCCACACTATACTTTTGTTTGGGCATTTTGACTTAAATGAAAAAACAACACCCTGGTATAATAAAACAAACAAACAAACCGGCAAAAAACAAAAAAGTAGGAGCTAAACTTTCTAAAAGGCCTCAGTGTATAATAATGGTATTACCAGATTGCATCAAAACATGAATTGCCTCACTTGAGCCAAATTAGGAACATAGCTAAATTGTACAAAATTGAATTCACAAGGTATAATCGAATGCCACATTGATTAATAAGCAGCTGCTTAAGAACTGCAGTATTTGCTAAACGCAGTATGTAGTACTACTTACTGTAGTATTTAGCATCATCTACTGAGAGGAAATCCTTCTCCACACCCTTATAGGTGATACGCAGTCGTGATGGATGAAACGGCCTGTAAAAAAATACCCTCAACATCACAGAGACTAGGCTATCTTGGCCATGTGGTCGGGAAAGAGCCAGATGGTCAAGTCTCTAACCTTGAGCTGTTGTCGCTCTTTAGCATGACCCAACATGTTGATGCATTCACTGTAATAATGAAATCTGGCCACAGTGGCTAGTGGTCACTTGTCTAGCTTTAGCTTGGGTTGAAGGGTACGATGAGACCTATCAAAGACTGGCTTCCTGTCCACGCTGAACGCCTCCTCTAGTGGGGTAGCAACAGATGTGGCGGTATAGCTATTAGTGCCCTTAGGAACTCCTATTATCCTAATATTATTGCATATTCCATGTTCTTACATTTGTTTTCCAACATAGCAATGTCAACAGTGATGTGCTTGATCGCATTTTGCAGCTCAGTCCCTTTTAAAGCACAATTTTAAAGTGTCAATAGCAGCTTTATTATTTGCCAGTGTGCTATCACAGATTAAAGTTGAGCTTTGATCGTAGACAAATCATTACCAAGCACTGCACATAGCTCTGTTTAGTAAGTTCTCTATGATGTCATTCTTCGGTGAGGACAACAGTTTGAGCTTTAGGGCTTTTATGCCAGTTACAGGTTCTGCAAGGGCAGTAGAAAGCTAAGTACATTAAGACAAATTGTATGAAGAAGAAGTCGCCAATTTTTGACTAGGCTTTAGTTGAAATTGTGTTGTAACGTTGGGTCAACAGTACAATGAAATGTGTTGGACAAGAAGAACCAATAAACTCAAAAATTAAAAAATTAAAAATATATATAAGAAGAATATTTACAAATATAAAAAGAAACGGTGGGAAGGGCACATTGAGTAAAGTGCGATGTGCAGAAGTGAAAAAGTGACCAGTGTAAACAGCAATATTGCACATTGGATGGAGGCAAGAGAATTGACAGTGTTCCTGCCAGTTATTTTAATTAGTTGCTAATTTTAAGTTTTAAAAGGTTTAAAAAGTGTAAATATGGCCATATTGATGTAAATAATGTAAAGTAAGTGTATAACAGTTACATTCAAAATCTGCCTGAGCCTCCGAACGTAAATCCTACTTTATTGCCAACGGAGCAGCCTTTACAGTTAAAGAAAGTCACTATTTGTTTTTGTGAACACACTCAGTCACACACAAAATGCAGCACAATGAAATGTGACCTCTGCATTTAACCCACCACATGTGCACACATGAAACAGTGGGGTGCCCAGGGAGCAGTGTAGAAGTACCTTGTTTAAGGGCACCTCAGTGGTACCTGGATTTGGACTTGAACCTGCAATATTCTGTTCCCAAGGGCAAGGTCCTTACCACTAGGCCACCACTGCCCAATTATTTACATTATTACAATGACATTATTCTTGAGATTTTCCAGAATGCAAATAAAGAATTTTAGATCTGATTTTATACTGAACTGTTCTGTCAGTGTTCTTACTGTTCTGCCAGAATTACAGAGTAGCATTAAAGTTTTTAAATTATATTTTACTTTGTCGCAGTTTTATAAAAGCTATGAACCACTCAAGGTTGAAGTGATTTCACAGTGGTTAATCGGTGATAGTAGTCTCTCATGGCTTACTGCTTTATTCTGTGAAGTGGCCCACTTTATAGAAAAGCCCACATCATCATATAGACTATCACCCTGAAACCTTTTTCTGTGCTGTGGCAATCATTGGTATACTGCCAGATGCATCACAGAGAGGTGAAGTGTTTAAAGTGGTACCATTAGGATGGAGGGGCGATAGAGTGCTAGAGTGCCTGTGGAAAACCCAACTTTGGTCGAATCTGAAAAGCACTTTTTAAATACTGTGTTATGCACTGCTTTTGGCACTAAATGGGACTAATATTTAAGATTGTAATGTTTTCAATCTAAGGGCTTGTGAGGTAAAAAGCAGCCAATTCTTCATTTTAATCAGCACTTACTCTTTAATACACCATCAAAATTGGTACAGTAACAGAAATTTAGAAAACCATTTATTCATTTATGATAACTTACTATTAGGAGTTTAATTAAGTCAGAGATTTGAGTAGAGGCAGCATGTATATGTGAGTTAACGAATTTATTAAAGAAAACAAAACACTGAACTGAAAGAAAACCAAATGACAATGACACTACAAGAATATGATATTACTAACAGGGCAAACACAGGATTCTTAACATACGACCAGACGAAGACACACTGAAGCTACTAATACATGAGAAAAGACCATAGCAAATAACAAAATGACAAATAACGGGGTAACAAAACTACAACAGGAGCAACCAACTACTCACAGGTAAACACACTAATAAACAGGCAGGGCTAGGATGGAGGCAATGAACAATAACAACATGATTTCTCAAGCTGTAGTTGCACACAAATGATCACTTTGGGCATATGAATATGGGGACACTGAGGAGGGTTGTATACTATTGGTAGTTGTTAGTGCTACATCTACATTTGTCTGTTAAAAATATCTGTCAGGTTTGTGTCAAACGCAAAAAAATTCCTTTGATACAGACAGCCCCATTGTGAGCACAGGCTGTAACAGCTGTTCAGCAGGATTTCTGTCACAATACACTTGTACTAGGTCAAACATCTCAACTAGAGTGTATTACAACCAACAGAGTTAGAAAATGGTTTACTAGATTTCTATTGAGCTTTTACATGAAACTTACTTTATGTTTTAACAGTACTTTTACTAATCTTTCACTTTTTAGAAATCAAGTTTGCCATTTGCTACTAGAGCCAGCTGTTTATACTGTCTCTAGGTGGGTTTCAGTTCCACTTTTGTGCAAACATAGAAGCGATTTTTTGGCAAAACAAAGTTACGATGGGTTTGTGTTTTCATTGAGTTGTGGTATGTCAAAGAACTTATTGAGGTATACGTTTGCTATATAGTTTTATGTATTTATTAATAATGTATGCTTTTCTGCTTATGCAGGGTGACAGTAACAGCAGCGTGTAACATGGACTTCAGCCGTTTCCCTCTTGACTCACAAACCTGCACACTAGAGCTGGAGAGCTGTAAGTGCTTATGTACTGTTTCATAGGCTAAAAGTCAAATATAAGAATATTTTGGTTCATTTTATTAATGCATATAATGTTTTATCTATTAATGTTTGCACAGTGAATAAATATATAAAGCAGTTTCTGCTTGTTACATATGTGGTCGTGCTCATTTTGTCTCTTATACTGACTTCTCTGGTGTTCTCTGTGTACAGACGCCTACACAGATGAGGATTTAATGCTTTACTGGAAGAGTGGAGATGAGTCTCTCAGTACGGATGACAGGATTTCTCTCTCTCAGTTCCTCATTCAGAAGTTCCACACCACCTCCAGACTGGCCTTCTACAGCAGCACCGGTACTGCTTCTTATGATGTAGCAAATGTTAATGCTTATCATAAATAGCATGTTAACTAGAAACATGCATTTGCTGATTAAAATGAGTGACTGCACAGTTTAAACAGCCCCCTGGTATTGCTGGGTATTGCTTGATGACTTCTGTGGTGTTCCAGATGGACATTCCATGCTATGACATTCCATGTGGTTGCTAGATGGTTGCTATGATACTTCTACATGTTATGGTATTCCAGGTGGTTCCTGTAATGTTGCTAGGTGTTGCTATGGTACTACAGGTGACTGTTAGGGTGTTGCGAGGTGAGAATCTGCTTATTTATTACAGAGATGCAAACCTGTCAGTGGTGACAAATATGACAAAGTTCGGAACCCCCTGGGGTATTCCAGTGGATGGACGGGGTAGGGATGTTAGTCGTGTTGAGACTGTTACTCAATTATGGGCTGCAACATATTTGACGTATTGTAAATGAGTCATCACCCTGTGAAATGACTAAAACCTTCTCGCATTGTGCCTGTATGATGCTCAAAAGAGCTGGTGCCAACTGAGAGATGCAGAGCCATTGCGATTTACTCAGTGTTGTAATGTAAATGCAAGAACACTGTTTCCATTTCAGTTTTGTGAAGTGTTGCTTTCTCAAATGTTCTGAAAAACCATCTCATGCAACCCTAAAAACTTCTTTTTTGATATATATATATATATGGGTTTTTCAGCATTTACATGTTTCCATTGCTTGTTTTCTAGTTTGCGATTCGATATTGCTAATAAGCAGATTAATGGAAACCCACCTACTGATAAAAACAGATATTTTTCTTTGTGCTGCGCAGTATGCTCACTTTGACAGTTCCTTACAAAACACAGTAGTCACAACAAGCATTGTGCAGAGGGAACAAATACTGAACAATTCAGACGATTCGTCATGCAGTAGATTCTGTCCCTCTGAAACAGAGAATACAGGTTTGGTCTTTTTAAGAAGTGCTGTTTTTCTCTATATAGGTATATAGGTATATGAGTATATAGGTAAGAGAGTGTTCCATTCTAAAAACAAGGACTAGTCATTTAAAAGTGCTAACATTCTGCCAATGATCACAACATAATTTAGGCTCCTCAGCCAAAGTGCCAAACTGTTATTTAAGTTAGACTTTCTGTTAAAGTTTGATTTTGTGTTAAAGACTATTTTCTGTATACTAATGTCATGTTATCAAGGCAAACACTGTAATTACTGTAACTGAATTAAAATTTGCATTTGGATTTGATTTGGGAAAAAAGACAAGACCATTTGCATATTTAGCTAAACTGGATCTATGTTAAGAACTGGTGGTCTTCAGTCCTAACTCATCTCAAACCCAAAACAACATGCTTCCACAATGCTTGTCAGCATGCACATGATAGATGTGCAAGAAATATTTGTTTGCATATATTTATACAACAAAAATGCAAAGTAAATAATGAAGAGAGAAGAATAATGAAGACCACAGTGAATTCACCCTTTAGGTCTGTTACGCTAGCCTACGCTATTTCCCATTTACAGCCCTCAGTAGTACTGTCCATTTATCAGCAGACAAATTATATATGGTTTGCCACTTACACTTGTAGAGGAAAATAAAATTGCTCAATATGAATATGCCTATACTAATTTCCTGCTCATTTTTCTGCTTGTCCTAATGGATTTAGTCATGTCTGTATTTTGGCTTAACCATCATATTATAACCAACCAAAATCTAAAGCTATATATTGGGCATAACAAGATCATATCTCTTATTATCTCATATAATAAGGGCAGCATGGAGGGCACATTAAGCACTTGCAGCAATAGAGCAATTTCTCCCACAGTAAAAGAGGAAGATTATTTATCATTGTAAACACACTATAGCATTCACCACAACAAAATGTGACCTCTGCATTTAACCTATCTGAGTAGGAGCAGTGGGCAGCTGACATGGACAGGGCTTAGGTACCTCATGTACCTCAGCAACCTTGAGGTCAGAGGGGCAATTCCTTAATCGTTACACTACCACTGCCCCGTTACAGTATGCTTTGTGGAGAAAAGAAATGACTTTTGTTGACTTAGTGAGAAGCTATGCGAGAAACTATGCCCTTAAAAAAACGGAACATTTATATAATTTATATCATATATAATTGTGCAACAATTCTTTAGGCCCCATCTGCAACACATAAAGGGTACCAATAAAACTTTTTAACAAAACAATTAACTAAAAATGTTAGTGAAATTTAAATAAATAATAATTCAAAATTATTATTATTATTATTATTATTATTATTATTATTATTATTATTATTATTATGTTGTTGTTGTTGTGGTTGTAATTGTTTTTAATGAAATACTACCTCAGCTACACTAGCAAATTTATAGTGAACCTCATATCAATATTATTTTGTATTGCTTTAGGTGATTTTGTTTTACTTCAAACACTTGCTATGTCAAAATCGTACACAAGTTTACATCTCACAATCAGGCCAAACATTCTGTCAATCTGATGTCAATATATTAAAAATCACCGGACGATTAAGTAGACAATCTGACAGATAGACAAGAAGAAAATAAAGCAAAAAACTGTAGTTTTGTGCTAGCAATGTGCAATCTCTAACTGTGGCTCCAAAAGGACTCGAAACTGTCTGTCTGTCTGTCTGTCTGTGTGCCTGCCTGTTTACATATCTATCTGTCTAGCTATCTGACTGCCTGTCTATCTATCTATCTATCTATCTATCTATCTATCTATCTATCTATCTATCTATCTAGCTATCTGACTGCCTGTCTATCTATCTATCTATCTATCTATCTATCTATCTATCTATCTATCTATCTATCTATCTAT
>JBBPDA010000152.1:18157762-18172936 GCA_037974385.1 Arnoldichthys spilopterus | reverse complement strand
CACACACACACACACACACACACACACACACACACACACACACACACATATATATATATATATATATATATATATACTGTGAACTGTGTTTAACCCATTCATGACACCAGGCACTGGAGCAATGGGCTGCACACCTATGGCTAGGGGTCAGGTGCCTTGCCCAAAGGGCACTTCAACTGTGGATATGAGAAGGGAAAAAATTACTCACTTATCCCTTCCCAGGGATTGGACCAGCAACCATCCAGTCACACATCCCCTTCCATTATGCCATTATATCATTAGGCCAAAATATATGTAATATTAGGACAAATATCTATAATATTTTGACATTTGACTTCCCAGCCAATGTGCATCACCCCCTTCTTAGACTGGGTTTTTTTTATATTTTATTATTTTAACCTAGTCAGTCTGAACAGAATGCACATGGACCAGGACCTGCTGCTGGTATGTTGCAATCCTGCAGGATATAGTTTTTACTAACACACCTGTGTCTGAAGGCTCCCTAGTGTGTGAATGAGCTGACACAGGTGCTTCTGTGTAAGACTGTCACAGCAGCTTGCATATCCTGTGGCACTGCAAGAGTTGGATTGCCTATCCCTGACCCAATAGTTCAGTTTTAGCGTGCAAACTGCACAGGGTGCAAAAACTAAACTTCTGAATGAGTCACTTCTTAAACCACATTTGTTGGAGTTCACTCCTGGTGGGCCACAGCACTGCAGACGATGATGCTCCTCCTCATTAAACACACCTTATTCATCCTCATCAACTGATTAGCAAGGCCTTTGTGAGTTGAATTCAGATGGAAAAACACTAATCTCTGCAGAGCTGTAGGCCAGAAAGAACCCAGTCCTCCAGGCCTCACTCTTATAAATAAATACATATTAGTTTCATAGTAATTACTGTATACTAAGTATAATATGTATAGAATAACTTTCAATTTAAAGACTCAAAGATTTCTTTAAGATGAAGTAACAATCCAATAATCACTGCTGTAAAATGCTCTTTTGTTTCATCAGGGATCACCACAGTGCTCACTATGTCTACCATCATCACTGGAGTAAACGCCTCCATGCCCAGAGTGTCCTACATCAAAGCTGTGGACATCTACCTGTGGGTCAGTTTTGTCTTCGTCTTCCTTTCTGTCCTTGAGTATGCAGCTGTGAACTACCTGACCACAGTAAAGGATGGAAAAGAACGCAAACTCAGGGAGAAGTCGAAAGAACAGGTAACATGCTACTATTATAACAGCCTCTGATTCATATTTTCACCATTCATTGTGTGTTTCACATTTGCAGCAGTAGATCAGCTATCAAACCTTTTACTGTGGGACAACTTTAACATTGAAAAATTTAAAAATGTATTGGTATGAAGTGGTGTGACAAAAACGTCATCGTGGAAAATGTGAGACAGTGAAGGGAATCTGAAGGGAATTTAAAGGATAGACTGGAGCAGGAGATTAGTCATGATCCGCAAACGTCAATTTCTAGTAATGTTGGTGTTGTTTTAACAAATACAGTGATAATTCGTTTTACATTTCTGTCTCCTATATGAATGATATCTCTTCTAATCTTCTTATGCCATGTACTGTGCCTTAACGCGATAAAAATAATCTTCACGTTTGCTTTTTATGGTTGGTTCAGTTTAGATCAATGTGCTGTTAAAACTTTAAATCAGGTCATTTTTTTGTGCGCAGTGATGTACTAAGCCTTTCTGAGCAAAACACTCTGCGCAAAAAGTATGTGCATATGTGTAGCTGATAATAATTCCACTCGATTTAACATCTGAGTGACCAGCGGTGTCTGGTTTTGCATGGTGTATTCTCTACTATTAAAAAACAGGTGTAAATTACCAGCAGTGTCTCAAAGGCATACTGTAGGGAGGCTAATTTTAATAATAGCAGCAGACACCATGGCTAAATCGAGGAACAAATCTCGAATGTGCTGGAAGGATATTTATCAACAGAATAACACTGTTTGAGCTCTCAGGAGAGAGTGAGAAGATGCACTGCAGCATGCCCTTTAGTATGCGCTCACTGCTGTATTGTTTCCCAGACTGTGTTAGCTGGAGTAGAATTGCTGCTTGTAGAACATATCAGTGAGCACATTTTGTGTGGGTTTTAGTGAACTGAAGGTCAATTTCAAGGTACATTTAGGCACAACACAGTGATGTATAAATAGTAACACAGACTACAGTGAATGGCTGATATGCACCAAATGAAAAGAATGAAGCAAATATGTACTGGGGGGTGTCATAACCAATGGTAAGTTGGGATTGGTTCATGGACTTTTATAAATTGGGACTGGGGAGGGGCAGGTTGAGTTGTGTTGCTGCCTAGCCACACCTATCAAAAATGCATTTCACAGTTCATGCTTTTTACCATTATGTGTAATTATGCCCTGAAGCTGAAAGTCTGCAAAGAAGAAAATGATACAAATGTACATCGTTTTCACATTAATAACATAAATTACATCAACACAATGTTGCCTTTCAGTTCACTTACTCTTAGCAGCAATTGTGTTAAAGTAATATACGTTATTCATTAGGAACTTTGTGTGTGTGTGTACACCAATCAGCCTCAACATTAAAATCACTGACAATATTGTGAATAAAAGTGATTATCTCATTATCTTGTTATAATTTCGGGGGGGTGGGGGGTGGGATATATTAGACAGAAAGTGAACATTTAGTTTTTGAGATTGATGTGCTAGAAGCAGGAAAAATTGGCAAGTGTAGTGTAAGGATTACACTTAGAGCCTTAGACAAGAACCATATTGTGATGACTAAACAGCTGGTTTAGAACATCACCAAAATGCCAGATCTTGTGGGAGGGAAGTTCCTAGTGTGCTGTGGTTACAACCTGCAAAAAAGTGATCTAAGGAAAGACAATTGGTGAAAATATGGGTCATGGGCATCCAAATTTTCATTGATACACCAGGAGAGTGAGGGCTAGCCTATTTGGTCTGATCCCACTAAAAGGCTACTGCAGCCCAAAAAGTGAATGCTGGCTATGTCTGAAAGGTGTCAGGTGACTGTGAACCACAGTCAGAGGTGTTTTAGTGGCATAAGAAGGACCTAAGGAAATTAGGAAATTGATTTTACTATTATGGCGTATTGGTGTAAATCTAAAGGCTTTTATTACCTGGAGCTAGATCAGGAAGTTGGATTAGGGCTGAAGGTTGGTAGACCACCAAGACCAGGATTGGTCTGCTAGAAGAGCCATAAGCAGATATAGCAAGACATAAGAAATGTTTTGAATTATTTAGTCATGCAAGTAGGGTTACTATAGGTGTGTGTCATGATTGCCTTTGTCCTGAATGCTGATGTGTATTATGTTCATATGTACAGCACTTGTGGACATCATTGTTGTAAAGAAAATGTACTGCAATATGTTTGTCTTCATGCTCTCTTCAAGACAGTGTTTGCCTTTGCCTTGCAGTCTCTTCCCTGTACCTGTGGCCTGTCTCACGGCAGGACCATGATGCTAGATGGGACTTACAGCGAGGCTGATAGTAACAGCCTTGCTGGGTACACTCGTGCCCCCATGTCCACTGACGAGCCCCCAGAGAAACAGGAACGCATGGTGGTCCACCTTTCCCTAGACAACGAGTCCACGGGAACAAAAAAGAAAGGCCTGCGAGGCTTCCGCATCATCCAGAACACTCATGCCATTGACACATACTCTCGCATGATCTTTCCTGGGGCCTACATCTTTTTCAACCTCATCTACTGGTCTGTGTACTGCTGAACTGCCAGCAAGGAATACAAGCCTAGAGAGTGCTGTACATCAGGCTGTCCCAGTGCAATCGGAATGCTTCTGGTTGTAAATACCAGCGGGACGTAAAGACACTTTTTGGTGTATGTGAACAAATGAAGCAAGAAAGGCTTGTGCTGTTCAGCTGGAAATATAATTGGGCTCTCAAATAACTGGATGTACATTTTTTCATATAGGAGCTGTGTCATCTTGAGAAACATTGTGAGACTGTTGACATGGCAATATGAGATTTCAGTGCTTGGACCCCAGACATTGCATCATAAAGTCTGATTGACGCTACCACAAGAGATTTGCTAAAAGCTCAAATCTACCCAGCAGTTTTACTTTGTGCTCGAGGGCATGCACGGCTGAGTGGGATTTAGATCAACCTTTCCTCAGCTTGGCTTACTTCTTTCCTCATTTCAATTCCTGGCTGTGCTGACGTCACGCCTCTGCCATGGCTGAGCTGTATGTGTTTGAACTCTAATTTGTGATCTCTGTGCTTTCTGCATATTCCGTGCTAGTCATGCCACCAGCCATTACTGCTTACAGTGGCATTCCAAAACCCACATTAAAGCATACAGATGGAAAGAGAAACTTTATATTTACTTCGATTCTACCGTACCAGCGTCCAATGCCTGAGCTGAAGCAGGTTTGTATGTTTTTATTAAGAGGGTCAGGTTAGTTATATAAGTACTGATATACTTCAGAAGACAGATACCAACAACTCTACTTTAATGGAAACATCTACTGGGTGCTTCACTCACTGACCACTATATGAGCTCAGCCTGATTTAAAATTACATTACATAGGTGTACAGTTACAGACACTTTCAGCACCTGCATTCATCACTGGTCAGTTTCTGACCTGTGGGCCAGTTATTATTTGGATAGTGGATGATTCTTGGCACAGTAAGAACACTGGCATGGTGGTTGCATGGCAGTGTGAGTGGTGCAAGTATAAGTGAATTAGGTATAGTGGTGTTGGTGGGGTTTTTACAATGGCAGGAACTTTCAAAAAAATGTATTTTAAAATATTATGCTAAGTTTGATCTCATTTTTAAAAATATTCTATAAGGATACCAAAGGCTCAAGACATATTCTGCTATATTTATTTATTTATTTACTTATTTATGTGTTATTTTTACATTATTTTGTTGAATGAGGTCTACTTATTTATTTAACTTTTATTTATGTAAGGAAAGTTTACCTGAAATAAATCATGACCGATAAACAGTTATTTCCAAAGTAAGTTGCAGAAAACTGGGGGATCATGCTCAATCTGGCAACACAACACGGTCAATTTTTATCAATGAACAAGACTGATAAAGGTTTCAGTCTGCTTAAAATTATTTATATCAGAGAAAGAGTATGCCTGGAACATAACACAAATGGAATCCTGTTAGCTAGCCTAGCAATCTGGAGGAGTAGTACAGCTATTTGGAATGCACTGAAGATATTAATAAACAAACAAAAAAACCCAGAATAAATTAACATAATAAATACATACAACAAACTGAGAGAAACTGACCACTGATGAAATGCTAGAAGATGCCTAATATAAACTGTGCATCAACAGATGGACTACAGTCTCTAACTGAACATCAGCAATGTGGGCATTTCTAATAAACTGGCTGTTGAGTTTTATGTTTGTGTATGTTTTTTTTTCCCAATTGCTCAATAACCATTTTGCCAAAAAATCTAAAATTTGTAAGGTGAGTTGGCCTTTGAAAGAAGCCTGACCCTAACATTATTATAACATATTTGTCTAGAAATGCCACCTAGTAAAATACACCAGTTCATAAGATCAAACACTTGACTGGCCAATATCTTGTGATATGAAGTTTTAAACTTCACCAAATTTGACATACTGCATCATTACAACATTCTTTGAAAGCACACCAAATTTTGTGAAATTCTCTTTATAGGGGGTGATGCAAATGACACGTATCCATATCTCAAAAACCATTATATATAATATTTTTGGTCTTATTACACACCAGAGTGTGGTATGTCTAATATGTTATACATTGTTAATTGAGCACTTTTTATTCCTCATGTGAAGCACATCTCATCTCATAACATGGCTGATGGTTAGAATTCTAATATGTATTCATTTTTCTGAATACTAGTGAACTCATTCTAAGCATCATACTTTAATGTTTTGGAGATGCTGTACAGGGCTCTGTGTATCATGTAGTTTTTAGGTGCTGCCTGTTGGCTGGGTTCTATGTTTTCTCACATGGCTGACATTTTACTTGAAACATGTTTTTTTAAACGTCTGAGCCTTTTGAGATATGCCTCCACAACTTTGTTACCTGTGTAATATCGATAATTAGTCATGACCTGACACAAAACCAGAATTCAGCATCATCTGTTATGAAAGTGGTTGAAGAGAGGTGAATGAATGCAATTGTTTTCAATGAATTGTAGAAAAATAAAAACACTTTTGTGGACAGCCCTTACTTTTACATTGCTTAAAGTGTGTCAAACCATTAAACTGAAAACACAATTACAATGTATTAAAAAAAAATGTTTCCTTATTATCTGAAACTGGTAAATGTTGTCTTCCATCCCAAGACAGTAGTGATCTATAAGACAGAACATTTTACTGAAGGGCAGCACTTATAAGGCTACATAAGCCTCTATGACAACTGCCATAGAACTACATTAACATTAAAAAAAGTCTTTTCCAACAAGCAGCAGCATTAATAAAGGCAGCTTTAGTCCATTTCACCCCAGTAAGTGTCATGTTATCTGATGCATGTTGCAGTAAGTCTTTATAAATGTCTGTACAGGTATATGAGAGCCATAAAAGACTAATGGTAATGCAGCGTGGCCTCATGCACGCTGCCCTATAGTAAAGTGTTAGTGTTTTTGGGTTAATTTTCTCTTTCAAGAGTTTATGAAACAGTAATGATTGAACCTACTAAATTTTCTATGCCAACATCATTGGACTTCTTTACATGCTTGGAAAAAACAAATGCCAATTCTTTTACATCTGCTAAAAGGTGTGCCTGCTGGCTAGCATTGTGCTGAGTGATAGGGGAGAGGGAGGGCCATTCCACCCACCTTAAGAGAGTGTGTAGTTATGTTGTTTGGGCTCACAAATTTAGGAATTGTCAGAACTGACAAGTCACATGAGTAAGAGAGTAAATAAAGTAAATAGAGTAAATAGAGAATTAACATTCTAGATAACATAGGAATGACAAACAAAGCAAACGTTTGTTTGTTCAGTTTGCTCTGGCCTTAAAATTGCATTAATCTGCATTTGTTTTGCTAAATGGTATTGTCATTTTGTCACTCATACTTAACTGAACGTCCCTTCAGCACACTTACATGCTCAACAGATGCTGCTCCTATTGTATGTCTGGATGAAATGATGCAGTGTGTCCACTTTTACACAGACATTCTCAGACAACACTATTACTGCATAAAACTATAATGAATGTATGCTGCCTTTTTCATTTGCAGTTACTTCTAAAGGGTGAACAGACCTGAATTACACTGAAATGGAAATGCATGAGAATCTGTTGTGTCCATGATGCTTCTGCAACTGCTTTTTTTCTCATTTTACAGTAACAGTAGTGATTCCTAAATAAAGATTTGAATTCTCTTTTGTGATGTTTATGTTCCAAATATTTACAATATGTTTAGAAAAATAATGGAAAAGTTTGATTAAACAAACAAAATAATGATCAAAATATCATCTTATTGCCAATCCCTTAAGTTAAATATTGAGTCAGTTCTTATTGTATATAGATAACCAGCACAGAAACAGATAACAGCTTCAACCCTGTTTCCAAAAAAGTTGGGACCTGGATAAAATGTAAAAAAAAAAAACAGAAAGTGATTTGCAAAACATGAAACACATTTATTAATTAAAGGACAAAAGTTAAACTAAGACATTATATTGTTTTATAAAACATTTATGCTTATGCTCAATTTGATGCTAGCAAGATATTTCAAAAAAGCTGAAACAAAAGACTGGAAAGGTTGTGTAATGATGAAAAAAACACCCGGTGAAAAATGTCACAACTAATTAATTTAATTGGCAGTTAACTAACATGATTAAGCATAAAGAGCATCCCAAACAGGCAGAGTCTCCTAGCATTAAAGATGGGAAGGGGTTCACCGCTCGGTGAAGACTGTACAGGCAAATGCAGTCAACAGTGCAACAGTTGTTAGACA
Organism: Arnoldichthys spilopterus; assembly: GCA_037974385.1. Taxonomy (NCBI): domain Eukaryota; kingdom Metazoa; phylum Chordata; class Actinopteri; order Characiformes; family Lepidarchidae; genus Arnoldichthys; species Arnoldichthys spilopterus. The sequence goes on along the minus strand of JBBPDA010000152.1, from coordinate 18,164,995 downwards.
TTAAAAAACAAATAATTTGGGGATTTCTTCATATCATTAAAATAATATCATTAAAAGATTCAGTATCTGGAGAAATATTTGTACACATGGGACAAGGCCTAAAAACCAATATTGGAAGGCCGTGATCTTCTGGCCCTCAGGCAACACTGCGATAAAAACAGGCACAATTCTGTATTAAAAATAATTGCATTGGCTCAAGAACACTTCTAAACACCAGTGTCTGTGAACATAGTTCCTCACTGCATCCACAAAGTTAAAACTCCTTTATACAAATAAGAAAACCATAAATAAACATGATCCAGTGATGCTGTCGCATTCTCTGGGCTCAAGCTAATTTATAATGGTCTGAGGCATTGTGGAAGACTCATATAGTGTGATGAATCATAATTCTTTTTGCAAATCATTGGTGCTGGATTAAAAAGTGGAGGAACCATATAGCTTGTTATCCGTGCACAGTTCAAAAGCCAGCATCCATGGCATGGCGTGGGTAGCTTGTACATTTGGGAGGGCATCATTAATGCTGAATTATATAAACAGGATTTGGAGCAAAATTTGCTGCAATCTAGACTGCACCTTTCTACGGAAAGCATTGCTTGTTTTAACAATACCAAATCCTGTTCTGCACATATTACAACTGCATGGCTCTGTAGTAAAAGAGTCTGGGTGTCCTGTCACCCAGTCACCTGTTACCTATTAAAAAACATTTGGTGCATCAGGAAACAAGTGTTGGAGTGATGCAATACATCGGTAAATATGCTCCTGTACCAGTTTTTAAAAAACTTGTTGCTGGCATTAAAGTCAAAATAAAAATTTATATAATTCTCAGTTTCAACATTATATTTGCATTATTTTCAGTTAAATAAGGTTTACATGATCTGGAAATCATTGCATTCTGTTTCTATTTACATTTTACAAGGTGTCCCAACATTTAGGCAAATGAGGTTGTATATATTTGGCTAATGTCAGGGCACTGTAAAGTTTGAAAACTTTGAGAACTACCAATTGTATTTGCATTCAGTGGTGTTCAGTGGACTTTCAGAATGCCTTAAATGATATGTCCTCACTCAAGGGCATCCATTGTTTGAGACCAGTCAGTGCCTAGTTATGTTGATGGCTAATAGGATGCACTGGGTCTTCAGTTCAGCTTCTGAAGGCCTAATAACTCCACAACCTTCAGTTGGGTATTTCAAGCATTCAACACTTTTGTCTCCAGTTAAATCTAAATGATACAGTAAGAGTAATCCTACTCTTTCTAGTTTTACTAATATTAAAACTTGTAGACTTTAAATACAGCAAAGATGTGTCATGGCCACAGCAACGCCTCTATTTTTTGTGTTTCTATTGTTTTCCCTGTATCCCCTGTGTCTCCTGTGCTTCCCTGCTGGTCTCCCTCTCTCTGTGTTTTTGTGTCTGTTTTGTGCTCCTTCCACCCTGTTTATTGATGGTCCACCTGCAGTCCAACTTTGTTTTACCTCTGGAGTCTATCGACCTCAATTCCTCACACACTCACTGCCGGTGTGGAAGAGTACATTTCTAGGTCATGTAGAATGTCTCCTTGCATTCTAGCATCACTCTCTTGCCTGCCTGCTTTTCTGTTCAGTAGGCTGCCAATCATTCATCCAGCCATGCTAACAATCCTGTCTTCACCCTTGCTTCACCAGCCACCAGCTTCTATCAGTTGTCTCTCTTCACCTGCTGAGTTCCATAGATCCACTCACGTTCACTCCTCTTGAAACTACATGAGCGAGATCTCATTCAGTCCATGTGCAGTGTTTGGGTGTTTGGGTTCTTTGGCTGATTGCAACAGTATGTTAATTCTGTTAAAAAAGACAAAAAGATTGAAAAAAGATATAATTTCAAATAGATTTTATTTTTACTTCCTAGAAATCATTAGGCTTTCTCTGAGGTCCTAGAAAGGCCTGAGGGTTCCCCATTGTTATGTAGACACTGAAAGGTCACTGTCTGTGTTTACCACGTAATCATCTCCAGTTAAACTGATATATGTGACAAAAGCATTACTGGCATAGAGATAATCCTAAGACAAACTATTTGTTTTTTTCCCCCCCAAAGGAACTCAATGGCTGGTTTATTGCTGATATGAGCTTGACACATAGATAATCTCTGCCTTTAATGTGCATTCCTTCTCACAAGCTGGAAAGACATGAGGTGTTTTTTAATTATTATTTCTATTATTATTATTACTAACATCCTCTGAAAATCAGTGCTTCTCAAAGAGGGATCTCATACACAAGCTTCCACTTAAGTCCATAATCCATAGTTTAGACAGCATTCTGAGAGAAAAAAGCGTAATCCCTCAAGCAAACAAATCATATTATATCCCGAATCAAAGGAGTCCTCGAGGGACGGTATTTACAGACTGCCTTCCATGCAAGAGACGGTACCTTGGCAGTCGTAAATGGGTGAATATTTCGGCGGGCCTGTAGCATGCATGAATGTTACATCAGCAGAGGAGAAGAAGAATCCCTGAAGGAAAACGTCTGGAAGAAGAAAAATGTACATATTTTACTGTTATCTTAGGTGGAAAGTTTGAGCTGTGATACTCAGGCATTTTCAAACCAGCAATTCACCCGAAAGAAGGTGATAAGGTTGCCAGGGAAACCAAAGGGAAATGCAGCTTTGAAACAGGACACACTCTGCTTACGCTAAGGGAATTTGTCCTGCCTCACTGTCATTACTTCAGTGGAAGTCTTCCTCTGTCCTCCATATGAACTTTGACAATGAAGTCAAAAGCATTTTTCAAACATGTTCAGCCATGTTTAATTTTTAATTAGAGATATTAAATATGCATCAAAAGGGCAGAACATGGCCTTTATGTTTTTTGGGGGCATATAGGAGCACTTTTATATTATTTTTATTTGATGATATAATTGACAATAGTGTTTTTGTTTTATTCCCATTCATTTTAGACTGAATCTCTTAATTTTAGAGCTTGCAAATTATTGAATGCTCTGTGCAAACTAATATTAGAGTTAGAATAAGTATTGGGAATAGTAAAGTTAACATTTCTTTTAGAAATTAACTTTTAAAATGATAATGGACCAATCTAGGCAATAAATAATAATATAATAAGAGAACTGTAAAGTTTCAGCTGAATTCTGAACTATTTTTGTTTGTCGCTTATTTTTCTATTTTACAGAATTATATCAAGTCAAGTCAAGTTTAGTTATATAGCGCTTTTTACAACTGATGTTGTCACAAAGCAGCTTTACAGAAACCGGGTCTGAGTCCCCAAAGAGCTAGCCAATGGCGACAGAGGCAAGGAAAAACTCCCTAGCTGTAGGAAGAAACCCCAGGCTCAGAAGGGGGAACCCATCCTCCTCTGGTTGACAATATATATAAAATGAAATGTGAAACCTTAATCTACTGCCAGTTAATTCAGAAAATGATTTAAAGTCAAATGATGTGTCATTGTAATTGGCTAATTTCACATATCGTAAAACATGTTAAAAAAAAACCTCATATTTAATCTGAAAGTAATAATCACATTATATATGATATACGATATTACATTCAGGTTGTTAAATAATAACAATAAAATTTAATTTGATGCCTTGGATACACTAAAAAAGTTGGGATGGTGGCAAAATATGACACCTCATCACTCAGAGACTCATCACTTTGTGTCAGAATAGTCACTCAAAAAACAACGTTTGTCAATGTAGGATTATAAAGAATTTAGGTCTTTCACCATCTGTGGAATGTAATACTGTGAAAAGATTCAGGGAATCTGGAGGGAATCATCTCAGACCATGTACGCCAATGCTAGAATTGAATGTAAATGACTTTAGAGCCATCAGAAGGCGATACTTGCTACGTCATGCTAATGTAATAAATATAGCCACATGAACTAGGGATTAGAAGCCTATGTCTATCTTTGTGTGTGCCTACATCAAATTCTAAATTTGTTTATATTTACAAAACACAAACAAATGCAGAATTTTTGCATATTTTCCATAAATGTTGATATTTAGTTCAATTTGTTTTCATGTGATTTTCATGATCACTGGTGTTGCCACAGTCATATGGCTTAAACCCTCTCAATGTTGGTGGTTTTGTGTGCTACGGAGAGCTTGTGGGAGGAATTTACTAACTAAATGGAGCAGAAAGTACAAAAAGGCAAATATTGTATGTATCACATGTGGCCAGTACTAACATAGTACACTAAAGCAGCATGGCATTAAAGCCCCAGTCAGGAATCACTGCAACTAGAGAGCCTGTTTTGAGCAGTGCGGTGACTCATTTTAATTCAATTACATTTATTTGTATAGAGCGTTTCACAACAAATGCCGTCACAAAGCCATTTTATGCACATCTGAGAACACTGTACCCAATAAGTAAAAGACCTCAGGAATAAGCTGGACTCAGCAGGGGGAAACCCATTCTCCTCTGGCTGACAACAGAGAGTTGAAAGGAAAGCTTTCTGTTAACAGAAATCCTCTAATACAGTGAACACAGCCATGGGAGCTGTAGGACTATCAGTCATTAATAACAGTACAGTGTAGACTAGATTATCTGCTCAGAACTTTAACAGTTGAGCACAGTATATGTGGCTATATAAACTTATGTAGTCTATAGTAACATTCATGAGTGTCTGAAGAGTTAAATCAGTGTATTACTATTTCACTGGTTCATGTCAAGTGGTAACCTTAAGCTGTTCTCCTCCATTCGGTTCTAGAATGTTCTGGGGTGTTCTTCCCCTTTCAATCTGTTTGAGAATGGTCAACCCATTCCAACACATTTTGAACATGGATTTATCATCATTTCAGACCATTTTGAACAGAAACCCCTCATCAGAACAGCTCCACAACTTTATGGATTATTCTTGTGCTCCTGTTTGGCTTGGTCTGGCTGCGTTCCATCACTGCCCACCCACACCTGTCCATAGCTGATATTGATCATCCACTCCTGTTTCCTGTTACTGTACTCATTAGGGCTGCTATATATGTGTAGGCTGAGGAGAACTGAAGCAACTCTGTGTGTTTCCTGTGTTTTTCCAAAGTTGCTGGTTTATTGTGCTCCAGTACTCTAACAATGGCAGCTGGTGTGCCTGTTTACGATTATAAATTTGCCCAATGTACTTTTGTTCAGTGGCTGCAAGATAAATGTCTAGAGAACATGAATGTATTAGAAATACCTAATGTCCACTTGTGCTCTTCTGGATCCAGATTGATATGATAAGAACGTTTTGACCACAAATAAAAATAAATGTTTTGAATTACAGTGAAAAACAGTTAATGAAAGGCAGTTATTGGTTTGGTGTAACATATTGAATTAAAGTGGAACCAAAGTACACATAAAATCAAGCAAAGTACAGTCAAGCAGATTTTATGTTACAAAGGATTGTAACATAATAGTGTTGCTACAATTATCATGACAGAAATGGTAAATTATGTCATAACAGTTTGTCACATGCTGATTTGAATAAAAGATCTGTCACCTGTCAGCTTAAGAGAGCATATGTAATCTGCCATGATACATTCATTGCTTTTTTATTTATTGACATTGCATGTGTCAATGAGTCAGAAAAATCAGTGAATGAGAAATGCAGCTTTGAACTTGTCAGAACAGAATGTAATCTGAATGTAAAAGTAAAACTATGCCACTATTCAAACATTTGCAACTTGTGATTCTATATTCAGTATTTTCCAAAAGGAATTTTTAAATATTTTGTTCAATATTTAAGAATTCTGTGAAAACCCAATTGAATAAAATATCACATTACTTTTCAATCAAATATACTTTTGAAATGTTTTGATTTCTCTATTACTTTTTTCTGCTGATTAAATTCTATAGTTTTATATGCCACTTTTACAATCATCTGCAGTTCCATTCCTCATTTTTGACATGTCTAAAAAAAATGTTATAGCCTTTTGGTGTTTGACCTCTATACATTTTTGAAACCTACAAATATCAAATATATATTTACTGACCACATGTCCATCGACCTCTTTGGTAAGTTTTAAGAATCATTGCCTTAAGCAGATAACACAGTCTTACACAATTTTTCTTCCTGACTTGTGTTGTCTTCAACTGCTTATATCTAAAGTCTATGAAAAATATTTTATTGATCACAAACTTTGATATTATGACCACAGCACATGAACGTTTTGTATTTATTGTGACAAAACTAAAAGATCCCAGAAAGTTCTAGAAAATGTTGGACTTCTAGAAACTTCTGCACAGTTCTTACAGTTTCAGAATATTCTGGAAGTTTACTTAGCATTTAAAGTGAATGGAAAATGTTCTAGAAAACAGATACATTTCAAAATGTCATTGTTTTCACCACAGAAGCAATGTAAGTATAAGGGATTGGGAAAATACACTTTGTACCCTGAAACAAAAATAGAACAGAACTCTGTTACGTAGGGTAATCCTTTGTTTTACTCCTACTTTCACAGTTTGCCCTATTAAGGCAGCTGTTTCTTGGTGAAACACTGAACACTAATGCTACCTCTCAGTAAGAGCTAGCCTTTCTGCCACTCAGTGGGTGTAATCACAGTGACCACCAACTACTGTGACATCACATGCATGCATTCTATTACTGAAAACATTCCAATTTTTTAAAGGTAGTGCATGTAATCAAATGTGTAATTACATCATCAATGTTGACAGTTGTGGATTGAGTAACAGTCAGTGAAGCTAAACATCAGCCAGAGCACATCTGGTTCAGTGTCATGCACCTATGATGTCTTCTTGCAGGAGTTGCCAGGAGTATTTTATTCCTGTGACGTCACAGGAAGTGAAGGAAGCACAGCTTCCGGTTTGCTGAGTGCTGCAGTGGTGGACGTTTCTATTCATAACCCAAAGCTTCCCTGGAGCTCAGCTTCCTGGATCTGGCACACTATTTCTGGCACGATTATAAGGATTTATTCATCATCATTCTCATTTCCGCCCAACTGCCCAGGGTGAACTTCATTGTATGAGTGCAGATACGCATCAAGATTAGAAGATGATACTTTTTCTCTAAATCAGTCAATCAGATCTCTGACAAAAATGAGTTCTAGGCGAGACTGATGAGCAGCTTCTAAATATAGCAAAACAGAAAAAAATATAGAAAGCATCTCGGCAGAAGACACATCAGATCTATAACAGTCACAGTGCGGCCAACAGTAATCCTCAACACAAAATCTCTCTTTATCTCTTTCTCTCTCTCTCTCTCTCTCTCTCTCTCTCTCTCTCTCTCTCTCTCTCTCTCTCTCTCTCTCTCTCTCT
>JBBPDA010000152.1:18128890-18157662 GCA_037974385.1 Arnoldichthys spilopterus | reverse complement strand
AGAGAGAGAAAGAGAGAGAGAGAGAGAGAGAGAGAGAGAGAGAGAGAGAGAGAGAGAGAGAGAGAGAGAGAGAGAAATCTATGAATTGTAGACTGTTTCAACTGCAACTTTACTGATTTAAATGCAAACGTTATTGGACTTAGACCAGAGCCCTGAGTCACACCACAACCCTGATCCAAATATCCAGCTGTTCTGTTGCCAGAGTTTCTCGTTGAACAGTTACAGCACTATAGATTTTACCCCCTACTTCCATTTGGATTTTTCTGTATTAGAGCTTCTCTGATAGAAAAATAAAAGTAAATAAAGAATATATATATATATATATATATATTTTTAAGAAGCAGCAGATGCTGATCTTGAAGGCACCATTCAAATTCATGCAATTTACATTTTGAACACAGATGTACGTGCAGATTGCAGTTAGCCAGTTATTTACTTAGGTTGCGAACAAAGTGTATGTCTGAAAATGGGCTGATACTTTGCTTTTAGTAGCTACAACTGTCAATAAAAACAAAGTTATACAAGCAGACACCCCCCCCCCCCCTCTGTCATATGTCTTCTTTTAATTTGCATATGCCATATGCCTGTGGTAACTATTTTGAGAGAGGCAAGGCCAGATTCCCATTAACTTAAATATCCATCTGTTATCGGCGTGGGCATCTGCCTTTCATTTTTTCAGTCAATGATGATTTCAATGTTACATTTGTCCAAAGCTTGGAAAAAAAGCTTGATCTGACAGTTACAGTAGTTACGATCTGCTGGTAATGAAGAAGTGCACTGTAGACACACGGTTGCCAGATTTTTTAGTTTCTATACTCTTATTAATCCCTGAGGGGAAACGAGTCTCTTCATTTTACCGAACTGAAGCAGTGAGCACACAAATATACAGAGCTGTGAGTAGTCAGAATACACGCTAGAAGGCAGCTGGGGGTTCAAGAACACTGTAGCCATGGGTGTAGAAAGAGGAGAGGGTGCTGTTCATTCACGCTCCCCACCCAATTTATTCCTGCTGGACTCAAACCATCAACCATTCAATCACAAAACTGCTTCCTCAACCTTTAGTAAAAGTGGAGTGAAAGTGACTCTTTGTCATTGTGAACACACTCGAACACCACAACAAAATGCGACCTCTTCATTTAACCTATCCCACGTGCACACGTGGAGCAGTGGGCAGCTACCAACAGTGCCCAGGGAGCAGTGTAGTGGGACGGTACCTTACTCAAGGGAACCTCAGTGGTGCTCAGGTCAAGACTTGAACCTGCAACCTTCAGGTCCCAAAGGGAGCGTCCTAACCACTAGACCACCACTAGGCCATGGCTGCTCCCATAGCACAGTTCCTGGAGATGATGCAACACCAGGACGATATAAGAAGCAGATGAATAAAGCTTCTCTTCTGGATCCCTGTAATGATAAGAACGGATACTACACTTGATCTTAGTCAAGAGGCCAAGACATGATCTTCACAATGGAGTTAAGGAAGTTATTTAGTGACAGGGCTCTGAAATATTGACCCTAACATAGCATTCCTGAACTGAGCATGGGGGAAAATGAATTCTGTTTCTTTACATATGCTGGATGAAGCCCATAAAGCATAAAATGTGCTAAAACAGTAGCTATCAGTCTCAGCAGTTGTGTTTTCAGCCATCAGCCACACTTGGCTATGAAAGTTCACTGTTAGTGAATCAGTAACATGTTCCTGCATTTAGATGTTTGTTCTGACCCCTTTCTATCAGAGTCAGCAGTAGCTTTTCTGTGGGATCGGACCAGACGGACTAGGCTTCACTCCCCACATGCATCAGTGAGCTTCGGGTGCCCATGACTTTGTCGCCAACTCACCAGTTGTTCCTCCCTGAATCCCTTTTGGTAGGTACTAACTACTGCACACCTGGAAGACCTGCCGTTGTGGAGATGCTTTAGCCATTAGGAAAAGGTCCTTGTCAAAGTGACTCAGATCCTTATGCACCTGCTTTCAGCACATCAGCTTTAAGAACTGACTGTTCAGTGTCAGTGACAGGTGCCAATGTAATGGAATTACTAGAGAGTCAATGTTATATGTTATAGCTGATATAGCTTCGTAGCTTTAGCGCAAAAATACCACATACATGCTTCTTAAATCCTGTAAAACACACCTAACGCATGTGAGACATGTTGCTGATGCCAAAACATTTGGGAGTTTGGAGTCAGATGTAAAAATTTTAATTTAATTAAATTTCTCTTGGTAAAAGTGATTATAATTAAGGATGACATGCAATTTCAGTTGCTTTTAATTTGTAGCAAAAAAAACGTTTTTGATGCCAGTTTTTATTCCCATCCTCTGCACTGGTCTTGTGATGATCAACGCTTACTTGAATATGAATAAATGACTGTTGCATGGTTTTTCAGGACACCACTTGTTCTTCCAGCTTTGAAATGAGTCTTTTTCCAGGAATGAAGGCTCCAATCAACGTCTGCAAGAACGAATGATAACGGGCCAAATATGTTGCTGCCAATACAGAATTTCCAACGACTGTGGAGAAACCTCAAGTTTTATCCAAACGTGTTGCTCAAAGGCGCCCGCGAAACTTTCTCCACTTACTTTCAATGAACAGCGTCTGCGGCTGATAGCGTTGCTGCTGCTTGGAATGAATGACATGTTTACCATTTTCTCAAATGCAGGAGAACAGAAAGAGGCCGCCTAACCTTTCAGTGTGGAGAAGCCTTCTGTGTTATGCAAAGTTGTCAAAGGCAACATGACAATTTTGTATTTTTTTCACTTATTTATTTACTTCTTTATTTATTTCAATCTATTTTTCCCGACGCTCCAAGTAATCATAGCCAATTCCCAGCGTCCTTCTCCCAACGCCTACCCATATCACCCACACGTCCTCATGCATCTCCTCATATGTGTGTGATCCCTGCTCTAAAACACCTGACTCAGCTCACGAAGGACTTGATAATGAGCTGGTGAGCCGAACCAGGTGTGTTAGGTTAGTGAAAATGCAGAAGTGGGCATTGCCGGGAGCCACTTTGACACAGCAGTGAAATCAGACTCTCTAAGGCAGCATTATGCACCATTATGGAGATAATCATTAGGCAACCCCTACTGCGATTCGGTGGAAAATCAAATCTACACAATTTTATACCCTTCGGCAAAGTATTACGGATCAGGAAAGACGCGTTTGGTGTGATAAAATTGCTCCTATAGTATGTACTAAAGATAAAGGGAGATTGTAGCCCACCAATTAGTATTCCCATATCAACAATCAACTCCCTTAGGCACTGTGCGATAGTCCTATTCTATTGGTTAAGATGGGGGGGGGGGGGGCTCCGCGCTCTGGGACTGCGCACCACAGCCGCCACCTGACGCCCGACGTTTGATGTGTTCAGTCTCGAGCGCTTTTCCCTGTGCTGACGCGCGCTCACCGCCTCGGCCGAACGGGCGTCTCCGCGCGCGCTCGCGCGACTCACTGACGCCGTCGCCGGGAGCCATGGCCGGAGGCACCTGAAGCGCGCGAGGGGGGCGGCCACTTTTCGCGCACTTTTTGGAGTGTCTGTGTGCATGTGTACGTGTACGCGGGGAGCACCATGCACGCGGACGCGCGCGCCCTGCTCCTCGTGTGGCTCCTGTGCGCGTGCGGCGCCTCGTCTCGGTCCAGGGGACGAACGCTGCAGACCTACAGCCAGATCAGGTAAGGACGCACCTTGTGGTGGTTGACCTCGCGCGCGCCGCGATTCTTACATCGAGCGTGCATGTCTATTTAGCTCCCGCGTACGCGCATGCTTGCGCCTCGTGCGTGCACACACGTGCATTTCCGACTCCCCCGTTTGTTGTGCGTGCGTTGCCGTCCCGTCGTCACGCTGTCTCACTCCTCCGCGTGCATCTTTACGCGCAGTGTAGCTCCGAGACGCTGGGCGCGGCGCGCTCGCGGGGGTGTCGGTGTCCGCTGGGTGGTAGTGGGCGCTGAAAGGTCTCTATAGGACCGGTGAACTGGGCGAAAGGGAAGGAGAGTATTCCGACGGTGTGTGTCCCAGTAGTAAACACAGGCGAGCTGAACTTCAGCCAGTGTTGTGGTGCCCTCGTGCGTCACGCGGCGCCAGGGCAGTGGGATATGCTGCAGGAAGGTCCCTCCGTAATCTACATTAGTAATCAAATTAATTACCTACTGCACACGTACGAGGAAAAAACACGCTGCTTTCCAGGGCTCCGCGCGCATCAACCAAAGCGCTTTTACGCGCAGTGCTCTCCAGATGGCAGCGCAGTCAATCAGCCAAATGAATGTCACCTGAAGGAGAGAAATGGTGAGAAAATCTCTAAACGTCTGTAAGATGGTATAGCACATTCCTCCCAAAACTATTTTTACATAAAACAATAATAATAGTAGTAGAAGTAGCAGTAGTGGTAATATCATTAAAAATAATAATAATAATAATAATAATAATAATACCAACAATAGTATTAGCAGTAGTAAAAAAAATAATTAAAAAATATAATAATAATAATAATAATAATAATAATAACAATAGTATTAGCAGTAGTAAAAAAGAATTATCATAATAATAATGATAATAATAATAAGGGCTGCTTGATGATATTGGAATCATATCAATATCGGCAGATACTTGTTGAAAAAATATTTTTGCTACCAGATAGATTTGACAGATATTTTAAACTAAAACAATAATAAAATAAAAAAAATTATTAAAGAAAAAATGAATTATATGCTAATTATAAGCAAATCCAGGTAAATGTGGTGCCAATTTATATGGTAAGATGATTTATGCATCACCCTACCAATCTCACATTGGTGCGCCCATAATAATAATAATATGGTTTATTCTCAGGATGCTCAATGATCATGTTAGTAGTGGCTGGTATTTGTTTTAAAATTAATATTAGACAGATGTTTAGATTTGACCGCTATTTTAAATCAATATTTAATAATGCTTCTTCATGTAGCACCTTTCATGCAGCTCTTACAGGAGCTTCATAAACACATAAAAAGTTTCATTCACCATTTTTCTATAGTTAAAGGTTTGCTACTTCTAGGAGAGTTTTCCTTATTTGTTCTATTTTTCAGAAAAAGGATACAGATAGACTAAGACCTTGCTGCTTTAACCACTTGTTGGGAGCATTTAATGTATTATTATTATTATTATTATTATTTCTTATATTGTAAATATTTTTGTATATAGACTTAACACTGTTTAAAGCATAGCATTAAAATATCAAAATAAAAAAAGATATTTGGTCATGTTCAAATCTTTGACTGGCGCTGTATCTAGAATCGCTCTGTTACAACCAGTACACTAGTTGCTTAGAAGTAAACATTGATCTTCTGCTTGACTCTGCTTGCCCGCTAGCCGCTTATGCGCTGTTGGCCTTTTCAGCATTGTAGATGTTGCACTTGTCTGTTTTGATCTTCAGGCTGGAATAAAGCTGAAGTGAGAAGTCACTGCTCTAAAAGGCACGCTAAAAATAGTAATAAGCCTGTTTGTCTTAACATTTCCATGCATTTTGTCTTCAAAACGGCCAGTAGTTTAAAGAAGAGCGTCTTTGTTTATTGCAGGCCTATTTATAATTTAACTCCTATTTAGCATTCTGTTTTGGAGCGAAGTCATCACGCTCACTAACAGATCAGTTCTTTATACACCATGGCCTAAAATCCACACTGGTGATGTAATATTACACCTCCCCTTGGAGATTACATCACTTAAAGCATTCCGTTTCATGGCTTCCCTTTTCACAGGAAGCGACAGACAGCACTGTATGTCTGAAAGCCGTCCTCAGTGCTATAGGTCATTTGACGCTTTGCCTGTCATTGTTCATCTAAAAGGCAGGCAGGGTCCTGAGTATCAAATGTCCCACTCTGTCTGATTGCATAACCTCTAATCTGAAATACCATGAGTTAATGGCCAGTTTGATTTATGTTGTCACGCTTTGGCTGGTAGGGTGCGGCTGAACTGTGATCACCATGCTGGCTGTAATGCTTAGGAGTTAAAGAGTAGTAGAGTCCTAACTTTAGGAGGAGTCATTTTGTAGAGTTAAGAGGCTGTATGTGGTTATTGAGAAACTGTTTGAAGTGGTTATGTGGTCTGTGTCCAGATGTTTGGAGGTCGGAACATTGCTGTGAAGATTTGAGTCCATTTAGCCATGAGAACATCAGGGAGGTCAGGTACTGATGTTGGATGACTGGATCACAAACACCACTAATATTTCCATCACTCTAGTTCCACTTCTTACTGCAAGGAAGCTTTATACCTCTCTAGTTGACACCATTGGGTGCGGTGACTTTATGCTTGTCCTTTGTGGCGACTGTTGTATTGGCATTGCTTTTCTATGTATATTATACAGTTGTGTACACAGTTGAACACCTGTGTATGCAATGGGTTCTTAAAGTACATAAGAGGGTCAGGACACTTTTGAACAATGTGTGCATACCATGTAGATTAAAGAAACTCTGTGCTATGGTTATGTACTGGACATGGTAAAAAATTGTTTGGTAATTTACAAAATTTTCCATTTACCGCAAATGTATTTGATAGGTCAAGACACATTTGGAGTGTACAGTCCTCTTTTGTTTAGCACTGAATTTATGAAGCTAGACTTGCTCCCATCCCACTCAAACTGCATCCAGCTCTACATTGAGGTGGTGCAGATTTGTAGATGTGGTTTAAGGCACAATATCACTTACTGCGAGTTTTAAAATTAAGTACAATTTCACGACTACTGGCAGCCATTTCACACATCAGTACAAAGCAAATGAAAAAAGGGCTGATCTTGGATGTATTTATGATTGTCATTGTCAACAAAGACAACTGCACGTGTTTCCTTGGAGGTAACCATGGTTAACAGAGGAAGAACAATGACTTGAGTCTCAGCTTCCTTTTAAAATATTCAGTCTGCTATTCTAGCTCGATCAGCATGACAAAGTGATATCCAGCCTTATCCTCATCAACACTCTCCCCTGTGTTAAAGAGAGGATCACTGAAATTATGTCAGCAGGTCCTTTTTGGGCAGGGCTGAAATGCAGCGGAAATTTGGGGATTAAGTACATTTTTAATGGCAAAGGCACTTTGGAATTAATTGCATGTCATCTGATCCCTCTTCATATCATTTTGGAGTATATGTCAATTGTCATCATAAAAATTGAGGCAACAAACTTTGTGAAAATTAATATTTATGTAATTCTCAAAACTTTGACCACGGCTATACAGGAGGTATGGATATTTGGAAATGTAGCTAGACCTAGAAGTGGGTAGGAGTGGGCATTGCCCGCCCAATGTTTAGCTTTGCCAAATGACTACCTATGATCTATCATATATGCTGATTTGGTATTTTATAGATGGATCAAAATTTTCTGTCCCCCTCATGTCGATTTAATTGGCTGATTTCTGATTGGTTGGCTACAAAGGTGAATGACGTTTGGTTGAAAACATGATCACAGTGACATTAAATTTAAAACTGAATTTTGTCAAGAAATCACTGTTTATTTTTGAAAGTTTTCCTATTGCTTGTTTTGTGTTGTGCAGTTTAAGGAGTGTTTCTGGTGAGATTAAGATTACTTACCTAACTAATCAATTTCCTTAGCTAATTAGCTACTGCTAGCTTGAAAGTATGCTGTGCATTTTTTGTATTCTGAAAAAAACATTTAAATTAAGTATTTGTGAATAGAAATTGCCCACTCCAAAACTATGATTGGTCCTGCAAATGGGTAAATCTAAAAACAGGCTATTTGAAGGCCTGTCTTATTGATCAAAAGTAACAAAGGTTATTGTACCTGATTTATAGACATTGCCTTGAATAAGCTAATGCTAACACTAGATCTGACCAGAGGAGGATGGGTTTCTTTTCTGAGCCTTGGTTCCTACCAAGGTTTCTTCCTACAGCTTAGGGAGTTTTTCATTGCCTCTGTCGCCTTAGGCTTGCTTATTAGGACCTTAGACCCGTATTCTATAAAGTTGCTTTGTGACAATATCAGTTGTAAAAAGCGCTATAGAAATAAAATTGACTTGACTTGACTTGAGATCTAACCAGTGCAGGGAGCTTTATGCTACTTAGACTTTGCCTTCCCAAACTTAGAGCAGTGTTTTGTGACAGAAAGAGAGTAATTGGCTTTAGAAATAAAAAGGTCCACCTCTTTGCAGTAGCTTACATATTCCCACAAATGAATAAAGTCAAAAGAGGAAGAGAATGTCACAATATCAGCTGATACAGTCAAGAGGCACTTTTCTTTGTGGGTTTATTGTCTGGCCAAGCGTATTTCTCCACATATATTTATTTCTGACTGGGCCAGCTGGCTAGAGTGTAGTCTCTTGCTATTTTTATTTTTTTGTCATTACACACACATACAGGTGGAGTCATTTCTCAGGGTTGCTCAATGTAAGGAAACACTTCTAGTGCAAAAGAAAACATTCAAAGAAGTTCTGTGAAAACTTGCCAAGGTATGGATCTGCATGGAACCAAAACCATTCATTAGTGAAGTAAATGTCATCTTATTTTTTGACATGAGGAATTGTCTTTTACTGACATTTGCATTTAAATTTACAGCATTTGGCACTCTTACCCAGAGTGACGTGCATGGGTGCTTTCTCGTCTACAAAGATAACCTGTCACACAAGTAAACCTAGACTTGGGTTAATAGCTGCTAAGATTGAACCAAGATCTGACAGAAATCAGTGTAAAAATGCTCGATAAAAGAGTGAGAATTCTATTCTAAGAATGTTGCTGTTCCATCCAACCAGAGACCTGTTGAGTGAGACATGATATGTAGCCCCTCTGTGGCGTCCACAGACTACAGTAATTCTAGGCTGATGCCAGTATTTTCCATGCCCATATCTGTCAGTTGCACATGCCAAAAACGTTCTATTGAATGTACAAATTGGGAATAGAAATCCCACCATCAGCATTAAAGAGCCATATAGCATTTATCTGTAGGGGGTTATATGTTGGGCTGAAGATGAATCAAGTCTATGATGAGCACATAACTAAGGGCTACAGTGACAGAACTAATCAAATTACATTACACGAACATAGTGTGAAAGCGATTAGATTGGCAAGAATGTGGCATTAGAAGTGGCATCTAGCATTTAAGCAGTGGTGTGCTCCATTACATCAAGTGCACAGCTTCTTCACATTGTCTAACTACTAGCCTTGATGACATGAATGAACATGACTATTCTACAACTAAGAGTGTATGTGTGAAGTGTGTGAAGCATTAATATCTACTGTCTCAACAAACCTGCATCCCCATAAGAACCTTTTTAAGGAATTTACTATGTATTGTATCATTTTTGTAGGCTTTTTAAAAGAGTCTAACATCACTGCTGGACCAAAAGCAATCTTGCAACCTTAAAAGTAGAACGTTAAACTGAACATTTACAATGATATGCAGTTATATATTTAGTTACTGCTCCTACATGGATGGGTTAAATGCATAGGTCACATTTCATTGTGCTGCACTGTTTGCTTTGGTGTGGTGTGTTCAGAATGACAATCACTCACTTTCACTAAATTTATTTATTGGTTAATGTGTTAAAACCTATAATGTTAAAATACATATAATGATTTGTGGTATTTTGCACCTTGCAAATAGGTTAGTTAGGTCAGATTTCTGTTTTACAGCATAAAAAATGTATATGTTGTAGTCAGAGATACCGTATTTCAATTATAATTTTGCTCATTGTCAATATTCCAACAACTTTTATATTAAATGTCTTATTTTATAGTCATATTGTACATGTTGCTCATTTTATGTTCCTATTGTCTTGTGAATTAATTGCAGGTAATTTAGTGCAGTATCTCAACTAAGCATAATGAATCTCCTCTTCTAGAGTACAACACAATGTGAGTTATCAGTTTGAATTAGCAGCAAAATCTATACATGAATTGCTTTCATCTCACTAATAAAAGCTAGTCTGTGGGCCCTAGCAGCAGGTTTCCTTTTTAACAGTGCAGGCAGTGTAAAGAGACAGAAGTGTCTTGTGCATATAAAGTGAAATGTAATGTCTCTCTTGTAATGTAACTGGGTGCAATAGCTATGGTGCAATGAAAGTAAACTTGCACCTCTCAGGCTAAGACTGTGCCATATTTTATCGTCCATGATATTTATGTACAATTTCTTTCCATGATAAGAACGATATTGACAATATGTTTGATGGTGTGTTTACATGCATGTTTTCATTTTCTCCTGAATTGTAATTTCTGATAAAATATTCTATTCTATTCTATAAATATTTCTGATTATCATATTCTGTTTCATTGTTTACTTTACTGGTGGGGTTAAGTTTGTGATAGCTTTGGTTAAGCTAGCATAGACAATTTATTTCAGAAGCATTTTCCTTTTTCTCATATTTCTGAAAATTTGACCCAAATGAAATGGTTGGAAGACCTGCCTACTCTGCTCATGAACTCATTGTGTGTTAGTCTTCCACAAGGTTAGACGGGCAGACATCTTCTGCCCTCAGACAGAACTGGAGAACGCTATTGTCAAAAAGAGGGATAGAGCAAGATCGGTTTTGAACATCAGTGTGGGTTTTTCCACAACAGTGACAACTGGGGGAAGGGAAGGATCCAGGCAGTTAGCGTGTTTTGAAGAAGGTTCTTTGGTGAGGTTTTGAGGGTGGGATTTTGCCCATTTCCCCCGAATCACCTACCCTACTTTTAAGCTTTACTTCGCTGGATTAACGAAGGTGTTTGCACAGCTCTCAAGACCATATTGATGGGAACTGATTGGGAGATGGTGTTGAATGGCACTGTTTTCCTATTGCCATTTTTAATATTTCCAAAAAAGAAAAAATACTATAAATAATGAGATATATATTTTTAAGTCTGCATCACCCATCTTTAGTTACAACTTGTGCTGTAGTTTTAGAATTCTTTGAATATTACAGTCATTACTTGAGTGCTCATTCATGCTGCAAAGGAGACTGAGTAGCAATCTACATAGCAAAAAGCATAAATAAATAAATAAAATCAGCCTATCTGTTGTTGCCTGATGCTGCTTATTCTTAGCAAAGAGACTTCTGGCATAAGCTTGTCCATTCTGAACAGCTGCTAATGCCTAACCACTGTGGATATATACTGCTTCTGTACTGAGCCTCATCGTTAGGGTATGTACTGGCTGCAGTAGGAGTGTGCAGTTTGTTTTTACCTCCTTGCTCATGCTCAGATGATGTCTGTTATAATATTTCTGTTGTTAGGGAGCTCAAAGTTGCTTTTTGTTAAATTTTTAAGAATTATTTCAGGTTCAACTTGAATTAGCGGCTTTTTTCAGGTTTAACACTTTGCATTTATGGACTTTCAATGGTATCCACAATATGGTATGTTCATCATAAGGGAAGAGTGTTACACCAGTATTTACAATAATATTGGCACACCTCCAATCCCTAGGCTGTGAAAGCATAATCTGCACCCATGTTATGCAAAAGCAAGCTTCTTCAATCTGCTGGGTGAAAAACAGGTCATTTTTAAATGTATCTTCAATGGACAGAAAGATCGTTGTTCAGTTTGCTAACGTCATGGTTATTAGGGTTATGGATAAAAAAGAAGAATGCAACCCCTTAAACTCTAGGGCAAACTTAGACTGGAGGGGCTCGTGTGATGCGTACTGTAAATGGACTGGTGTCAACTCTGCTACCACTGTGTATTTAATTTGATACTTTTCTGAATTTTTTAAGGTTTTAAATAATAAAATAACACTGGCAGGAGCTTTTCGAAACCCTTTGGAGCTGTTTCTCATAGTCATTGGCAAGAATTTATCAAATATTTCTCTAAATCTATTAAATATTTCATTTTTTTTATCATTAAATAAATAATTTTTATTTAAAATGTATATGCCAATCTTGTGTGTTCACAATGACAAACAGTTAAGTGAACGTGATTATTTGTCATCGTGAACACACTCAAGCACCTCAAAAAAATGTGAGCTCTGCACTTAACCCATCACACGTGCACACATGGATCAGCGGGCAGCTATCAACAGCGGCCGGGGAGCAGTGTAGCGGGACGTTACCTTGCTCAGGGGTACCTCAGCGGTGCACGGGCTAGGACTTGAACCCGCAACCTTCAGTTCACAAGTAACTTTCCCTTCACTTTCATTGCTAGTGTATAAGGAAGTAATAACGTATGTATTAGTTGGGCAATATGGACCAAAAATCAAAGGCTGAACGGTGATACATGTTATAAATCTCAGTATTTTCTATGGTGCTGATGTCACATTCCCTTTTATTAACTCAGACTGCAATCAAATTTTAAAGGCAACGACAGGTCTTCCTCAGCATTAAACATGTGAAATTAAAATTGATATATAAAATATACAGCCTATATTACATAAAACTAGATCTGTCCCTGAGAACTCTCCTTCAGTTGTTTTCAACAACTCTAACAGACTGATTAAAATAGAAGAGAATCCTTCATGCAAATTTCCTTATGAAGGAGCACCCTCTATAAAGATTTCCCTCTCCTGCCTAAAACACACAGATGTGCAAATAACAATAAAAATGCAAATAGAACGACAATAACAGTCCTGCCCTGTTTAAAAATATCCTGCTGCACAAAATGAAGGCAAAAAAATCCTGCTGCAAAAAAAGGTTTTCATCTTCTAGTCTTGAATGAAATGTACAGCTGAAGTCATATATGTGCATCCGCTTGACCATATATCATTTATCAGAGAAAATGGGTCATTTGTGCCAGTTGATTGGTAAGATTCTAGGAGAAAGGCAGAGAAACATCCTGGCAGATCATCAGTCCATTGCAGGGCACACACACAGATAAACCTAGGGGCATCTCCAATTCACCTGGCATGCACATCTTTTCACTGTGGGAAGAAACCAGAGATCCTGCTGGAAACCCTTGTTTGAAACTGGAAGAACGTGCCAACTCCACACAAAAAGAACCTCAGCCACCCTGCCTGGGAATCAGTGGGAACTCACAGGGCCAAAGAAACTGTAAAACGAGCAAGTGAACACACTGGAGCACTGTGGTTAGATATAACAGCCCTATTATACATGATCAGCCATAATATTAACACCACAAACAGTTCATGTAAATAACACTGACTATCTGGTTATTTCATCACAGTATTACCTGTCAAGGGGGTGAGATATATTAGGCAGTAAGGAACAGCCAGTCCTTGAAGATGATATGCTGGCAGGAGGAAAACTGGGCGAGCATAAGGATCTGAGCCACTTAAACAGCAGGTCGTGTGGAGTGTTCCAAGTTTGCAGTAGTTAGTACCTACCAGAAGTGATGCAAGGAGGGACAACTGGTGCATCAGCGACAGCGTCATGGGCATCCAAGGCTCATCGGTGCACGTGGGGCATGAAGGCTAGCCCGTCTGGTCCAATTCCACAGAACAGCTACTGTGGTTTACAAAGAACATAATGACTGTGACAGAAAAGGGGTCAAAACAGATCTGTTTCAGAGCTGTTTCAGAAGCATAAGGGGAACCTACTCAATATGAGGCAGGTGGTGTTAATGTTATGTTGTTTATGAGTTTTATTGTGCTGATGTTTGCAGTTCTATATTGTGCCCAGTATATATTGAGTTCATTCAGTTTGCATCAGTTTAACAGCTTTAGTGACTGTTACAATTAGCCCCATTGTTACAATCAGCCCTGCCTTCGGGAGTAAATTGTTGCACTTCCTGTTGTCAGACTGGAAGCAAAATTTACATATGAAATTGAATATGTGTAGGTTGCTTGAATAAAAAGAATATTTTTAATGGTATTTAAAAAATTTGTAAGGTGTCACCCCAATCTTTCCTTCTGTACGTATAATATGTGGTTATGATACCATGAAAACCACATATAGGCTTTTACAGTTTAAAGGGTCAAAGAAACACATCATACAGTTTACTTCTTCTATTCTAGGCAAGTCACACATCACACACACATTCTCTTTCACACATCCAGTATATCCAAATACATCCCACTTTACTCCTTAGTGACACGCATGTAAGCCCTTTGGTCCTCTCAGCACGTTGCTATCAGAGGGTTTGTCACTCTGAATCTTGTCTTATCTCTCTTCACTTCTTCTCAACTCGCAGACCTGCAGAGGCCTTCTCTCGCTGTCGCCCTTTATTCTTACGTCTCCTTTTGATGTGTGTGTGTGTCAGGGGGGGGGACTCCTGGCCCCAGTGGAGAAAACTCCCAAGGATTATCGTCAAATGCAACTGTCCCAAGAGACATCCTTGTCAGAACTCTATGTGCAGTGGCCCTGAAGGTCAACTAGACACTCAACTTCAAATAAACGTGGACAAGTTTGACAGCCGTCTTTAAAATAAGAGGCCCAGCTTTTAATAGAACAGATCAAAAACAGCTCAGCGCTTTGTTAAAAGATGAAGAAGTTTAATGAAGGGAGACAATAAAAGACAGACAACTTGCTATCGCACAAGGAGATAAGTGTAATTTGGCTTTGTGTAGCTCAAACAGCTTGTCATATAGTGTTTAGGCTAATTAAAAGTTCTGTGAAGTCCATTTTATGTCTTTTGAATTTCGTTTTTTCTCTGATTTTGGAAGTTTTACTAATTTGTACTGTGATTGTTTAAAAACTGCAATAATTAAATCGTAAAGTAAATCCAGTAAGACAGGAGTTGGGGTCATATATAAACTCAAATAAATCATTTACACTGATCAGCCATAACATTATGACCTTGGAAAGGTAAAATGAATGATGTTGACTGTTTATTTATTTCATTACATTGGCACCTGTCATGGTGGTGGGATATATTAGGCAGTAAGTGAACAGTCAGAACAGGTGCTGGAAGCAGGAAAAATGGATGAGCATAAGGATCTGAGTCACTTTGACAAGTGATGGCCTTGTGATGGCCAGACGACAGTCAGAGCATCTCCAAAAGGGCAGGTCTTGTGGAGTGTTTCAGGTGTGCAGGAGTTAGTATCTGCCAAAAGTGATCCAAGGAAGAAAAGCTGGCAAAAAGTTAACCCATCCAATCCCAAAGAAGAGCTCATGTTGCACAAAATGTTGGTGCTGGCTATGATAGAAAGGTATGACCTTCCACAGAGCTGTTTTGGCCGCATGAGAGGGACTGACACAATGTTAGGCAGGTGGTCACAATGTTATGGCTGATCAGTGTATGTCAGTAATATCCTCAGTGAAGTTTCCTCATAAAGGGATGCTATTAGCACTTAAACAGTTTTGTGTATCATTGAAAGAGAGGAAACCCACACCAACAGTCGAGTGATACTCCAGGCATTAGAGTTTTTTATTAGCGGATCTGTCTATTCTTATTTTAATAATAAGATTTCTTGTTTTAATTCAGGGAGACATGATGGTGCAGTGGTTAGTGGTGTCGCCTCACAGCTAAAAGGTCCTGGATTCGATCCCCGGGTCGGTCACAGGTGCTTTTCTGTGCAGAGTTTACAAGCTCTCCATGTGTTCATGTGGGTTTCCTCTGGGTGCTCAGGTTTTCTCCCACTGTCCTAAGGTGTTTCCCCCTGTGTTCCCCTGTGATGGGTTGGCATCATGTCCTGGGTGTACCCTGCCTTAGGCCCATAGTCAGCTGGGATTGGTTCCAGCTTCCCCGCGACCTGAAATTGAAGAAGCAGTTTAGAAAATTGATGGACATTTTTCCTTTATTTCCCCAATCAATTAGTTTTAACCCACATGCTTTTTATTTGTGGAGGGGGAACAATAGTGATTTTGCTTGTCATTTGCATTATGTTGTTGTTTTTGGAGGTGTATGATTTAATCTTGTTGTAGGGGGAGAGATTTTCTTAGCTAATGTGTTCATTTTTATATGTCCAGGGAATGGATGTAGTTTTGCGACAGGGGAGAGAAAATGGAAAAATGGAAATAAATAACTGGAAAATGTTCAAACAGGAAGACAATGATGAAAAAAAGCCAGAATCAAGGAGAAACCAGGACATAAAACAGGAGGGTTGACAGGTTTAATTTACTCATATACTGGAGAGACTTGGATCAGTAGAAGCTCTGGCCTGCCGGACTCAGTGAAGTCTGACCACTCTAGAGTCTCTGGAGTCCTGTGGTGATGCAAGAGCTTGGCTCTGTTTGTCCTTGATCTGCTTGTTCTTAAAAAAGTCTGATGTATCTTCCTTTCTCTTCATGATTGTTTTAATTGGCATTATGTAAAAATAAGACATCTAAGCATTCAGTTAACCCCATCTCATTCCAGTCTCAATGTTAACTTAGGGAAGATGGAAGGAAGAAGAATACGGGGGAAAAAAGAGTTGAAAGGTCTGAGACATGCCCTTATATACACAGAGTTATGACAGGGTTGAATATATCCAAATGGTATAAAAATGACACAAAATGTTAAATATGGTCAGAAATGTAATAATGATCTCTGAATTTCTAAAATCCATCTATTTATCAGTTTGTATGTCTCACTTCTGCATTTAAGTCTGTGCTGTTCTTTTTTTTTCAGGAAATCACAGGGCCCAACCTGTTTCTATTCAAAACTTCACTCCTTTATTTATTGAGTGGAAATGATTCTCACATGAATGGTGAATTCAATATGTAAACCATTACATTTGATGGTCATGCTTGGCTTTGCTGCTTTTCAAGGGCTTTATTTGTTTAGCTTGTTGGTTTTAAATGACTTTCTACTGCTTCTTGCATGTGTTAAAGTTTGATAGCCTCTTTTGTGGCTGTTTCTAGGTGGTGGTATTTGTGGCGATCCTCCTTTCGTGCCGATAGGAACTAGTTTGGCTGTTTCAGCTTTTTTGCAACTTGGACATACTGTGGTACTGAATTTTGGGTAGAACTGGTCCAAATAATTCAAGCCTTTTTTTATTTATTGGAATGTGATTTTAGCATTTTTAGATTTTAGTCGTTTTTTTTAACCTTTTAGATTCCAACAGACTTCTCTAACACTGTTCCTGAGGTAAAGGTTTATTTCTCACATTTTTATCACAAAATCAGGAGAAAATGCCGTTTGGAAATGATAGGGGAAAAATAATCTCACTGAATAATTTCAATTTCAACAAGGCCTTGTTAATAAAACCTGTGTAACTGAAGGGTGCAACTGATATTCTTACATTGCGGTGGATGTATCGAGAGTCCCTGGCTGTTTTAATGTGTTCATTATATGTTTAATGTTACATATTTTATAACTTTGTAATTTTGGGCTTTCTTGGCCAGGCCTCTCTCGAAAAAAAACAAAATTTTAATCTCAAGGAACTTCCTTAAATGAATTTAAAAATCAACTAATCTCAAAACCCAGGTAGTGTTAGCTAAAGGCTGAACACAGCCAAACTCCACAAACAATTTCACAACTCATCTCCCTTCAGTATTTCAGTGGAAAGAGGTAAGTTATGAAAATAAAAGCTATTAAAATGCCAAATTCGACTTATTGGTTTGAGTGCACTGAATGAGCTGATTCAGTCACTCGTTTAGACTCTGCAGAACTAAGAGATGGCGATTAACAGAAAGAGCAGCACCACATCTAATTGCTGTGTCTATACGAATTTAGGATTTAACATCGAAATATCTTGCCAATTACTTACCTACCAAAGTTGAACCTACTGCATTTACATGTGGGATTTACATTGGGATGTATGAAAATGAAGTTGGGTTCTTATTTTTAATTTCGCTTTTAATGGTGCAGCATTACATTCTGACGTATGCACTGTTTAGGTGGTACAGAAAATTCTAGCAAGATGCAGGTGGTGAACCAGGGGCACTATGTTTTTTATTCGATTAGGATGCTTTGGAAGCAGCAATAAGTATGCAAAGCTTAAAAGAGGCTTTTGGGACAACCCCCAATGTTAGGTTCCCAGCTCATATCCATGTTGTGAAATCATTTGAGGTCACTGTCATATCAAATTAGCACTGAGCATTTGGCACCTCAAGCAATTTGTGTCCTTCCCCAACCTTGCATATTTGCTACTCTTTTAAGAATGATTGACCATGAGCTTTTCCACTTGGGCTTTTTTATGATGACACAACCCCACATGCGTTCCACCTGCACTCCATTACAAATAAGATCAGACTGCCACACATTCACATATTCAGAGGTGACGCAAGTTTGCAGACAGTAGATTAATCTGCCAGGCAATCTGATTTTGCATGGTGTGATGAACCACATTCTATTATTGCATAAGATTGGTCTGTTTATTTCATTTTTTTACTGTATCCTGTATACTTTGGTTTCTAGTGGATTTGAAAAGGTCACAGGTCTCAATCACCCATAACCTTTATAGAGACAAATCCAGTAACTTTAATCTGCTGTGACCTCCTGGGGGGTAATATTATTCCAGAGGCAAATGTTATTTCAATAGTGAAATTGAAGCAATATGCATTTGTTATCAGACCGATGCAGATTTCTGTGGCACAGGAACAAAAATGGATTCATACCGTCAGCTATTAGCAGATGGAAACTTGTGAATCAAAGAAAACAGCCAACATCTGTTGCGATTTCTGCTGCAACTGAGAGGTTATTTATATCACATGCACTATGCGCTGCAAAGATTAGTGCAAAGCGAGCTCTATGCCAGCCAAGTTTTGAATTTATATATAGTTTTGAAAGGATTTTATTTTACTTTTAATTTAATTTCAGTTAGTTTTAAGGGTGAATGCTCATTAGGATTATCTAGCAGGTATAATGGAATAGCAGGGTATTTAGATATCCCGAAGATAACATGCACAACCATCAGAGATCAGTGTACTGGTAAAATAGATGATATCAATACCGATGTTTTTAAATGTCTACTTTTGCAAGTAAAAAGGTGATTTTCACAGTAAATGTGGACTTGGTTTTATTGATGTATGAGATTTGGTTTTTGCAAGTGAAATTTGCATTAATGTTAAATAAAACACAACATAAACTGGAAATTACTCTTATAGTGCATTCACATTTCATGTAGCTGTGTGAGAATCAGAGTTAAATGGCATAAGGTGCAAGTGAATTTATTTTAAAAATTGTCCAAAACACGTCCAAATTGTTTTTGCTTGTTTGATGGCGGAAAACTAGACTTTGCACCAGCACAAGGTGGCAATAGGGTTGCCCTTAATCTCTTAATCATTCAGAGGTGTGTTTTGGGCTTAACATGTAATAAACCAGTCACAATAGCATGTCACCTCACCTTTAAGAGGCAGGGGTGCGTGAGCATTATAATGGCCTGTTTGCTTGGCAAACCAGAGCGGTTTTTGGCAGGGGAGAGTAGCTGTTTGCAGTCAAAGTGAAAATTTGTCTGCCATTAGTGCACTTCAAGTGTGTATCTGTCAGTAATGAGTAACTTGCACCAACTTGCAACCCTTCACTAGCCACTTGTGGAGCCTGCATCAGATTCAAAATGCTAAAGCTAAAACAGTCCAGCTCCTGTTTACCGATCTGCAACGATTAAACCACGAATAACTGCTCGCCCTCTTACAGCATCATGCCCAGCCCCACTGGACTGAAAAATCGAAGACAGACATTAACACGCTTCTCAGTTTTGGCACCTAAGTGGTGGAATGGACTTCCCCTAACAGTTAGAACTGCAGAGCTCCTCACTGACTTCAGAAGACGACTGAAGACCCACCTCTTCACAGAGCCCTTAGGACAATAACTACAAACTTCAATAGAACTAACACACTTACTACTAACTATACGTTAAAAAAAGTATTTTCTATGTAAGGGATTAGCCTCAGCTTGGGTAGAATCTTGGTAGACTTAGCAGCTCTTAATTCAAGTCTAGGTTTATTGGTGTAAGGTTTTCTTTGTAGACTACAAATGTATTGTCCTTTGCATAAGAGCATCTGCCAAATGCTGTAAATGTAAATGTAAAAGATGCTTGAATGTGGTTTAATAATAGGCCACTGACTTTTGATTTGTTTTTTGTGGGTCAAAAGCAAAATCCCATTTGACTTTTAAAAAATAGCAACACACCAACAGTGCAACCAATCATGCCTCATTTAATAAGCACCACTCCTACAAGTGGGAAACACATGCAAAATCATTTTTATTTTTAAAAATGTGCATGCAGGGCGGGAAATAGAAGAAACCGTCGGTATTAAACCATCTGCGTCACTCTTTATGCTGGTCCAAAATTGGGCCAATAGTGTCAGTGTTTTTATGTAAGGATTGGTTCTCAAAAATAATTGTATGTGTAAATATATTTCAGTATTAACCCACCCGTCCATAGTATAAATGAACATATTCTACAGGTATAATAATGCTTATGACATTGTCATTGCGTCCCACACTATACCCATATAGTGTATACTAACCTTAAAAGTGTAAGTTTGGCATTACTTGGGATTAGTACACGAAATATTAACACACTTAAAAAAAATAAAAAGTTTCTGTTTCAACGTATGTAATAACAGTATGTATGTAACTCTGAAGGCCATGTTAAAACTGTTAGAACTATAAATGTGCATTAACCTTTACCACACTGCATTAATGCAGCAAAGACGCTCCTGCAGACAAGTACTGCTTTATTTACTAACGTCACATCAATGTCCACCATTTCCAGCCACGTGTAGCTCCTCCCTCTCTGTTTCCCACAGCATTGAAGAAGGTCCATTAGCACCACACTCACAAATCCACCAGTTTTAATTCTGTATTGCGAATACTGAAGTCTACTCAACTTTAACACATACAACTACAATACACACTACATGCAAAAAACTAAATGGAATTAGTATTAAGTGCACAGTTAGGACACACTATGAAACCTCACAGTGCTTTATAGAGTGTGCAAGCAACCAGCACAAATCACGTTTATTACCCTGATGCCAGCCTAAATGATCTAAAAGCAGTCTGCAGTTTGCAGCATGTGGACCATAAAAGTCCAATAAGGCACTTAAAACATGATGTGTTATGAAAGCAATGTGTTACGAAAGTCATGAAAGTAAAAAAAAAAAAAAGTCTCCACTCTGTTACAAAGCAAAATCCTCAATGCTTAACTCGTACTAAATTCATTTTTTGTCCAGCTGCACTTACATGAACACTGAGCATTAATTCAACATTGTTAATTCAGTTCGAGGGATTTCGCAGTGTACAACAGATCCATTTCCATAAGTTGGGAAAGCGGGGGAATGATAGGATTATAGCACGTTTACGCAATTTCTTTATCTCTGTATAAAGGATAACATCATAATTCCAGATTGGGAAATATTTATAGTAAAAGGGATTAACATGTACAAAAAATAACAAAAAAATAAAATGGCAGAATGGCATCTTCATTCACATGAACTGTGTGGGTTGACTAATTCAGTGCTAAATGGTGCTGTCTGATCATCTGTAGTTTGAGTCCAGGTCTATGATGTGACCAGTTGTCATGTGACGAGAAATACACATCCTTTCTGTATCAGGTGGAGACTGAGAATGGAGGGCCGTAGGGGGGCAGTGATTGACGGGAGGGGCGGGAAAATCACAACAAGAATTCTCAATAGTGTGAAGTCACTAGCAATGCACTAGTGAGCTTCTATATACTGTTGTACTGCAGAGATTTTTTAAGTTGGTGGTGAGAAACATCTTAAGATGTTCTTAACATTGCAAAGCCATTACAAGTTTTCTAGGTCTGCTTTCATTCACTGACCACTTTATCAGGTAGACATACCATGCATTTATACTAATTGTCCATTTTATCAGCTCCACTAACCTTAAAGGGGTACGTAGTTTACAATTACATCTTTGTTAGCCCCCCTTTTCCCTACTAATGGTTAAGACCACCACTCAGAAGATATCTATATTTTAGGACTGGGTCACTCTCAGCAGTGCACTGACACCGACTTAATAGTGACATGGCAATAGACTGGTAGTGTTTTTAAACACTGTCCATTTGCTCTGCACTCGGTTAGACACACTCACTTTGTTGGTCCACCTTTTAAATATGAAGTTAAAGTTAGTCATTCTGTTCTCCGTTGTCAGTGATTACCCTAGAATTTTTTCATTTGTAAATGTTTATGTGTACATCGGCTGGGGTCACATGATCTTTAAAAAATATTTTAAAAATAAAGTGGTCACACAACACATCTAAATATGCTACACTTTTATTTTTCAAGACATTTCTTAGTGATCTGCTTTTGAGTGTTGAAGTTTATTAGGGAAGGTGACTGCTTAAGTTGCAAGCATCCAGAATAATGCAATACATATTTTGTTATCCTAATTTAGCATTTTCTTCAATATAACCACCTATTTACTAATATTTCAGTTTGCTTTAAAAAACTGTATGTCTTTAAGGGTCAAAAACTTCTCTGATTAATGCCTACTGTGAATAAATGCCAAAAGAGTAAAGCTAGACTATGCTCCTCCTAGCTTCATTTAGCTCATCTGTGCTACACACTGTTCCATCACACACAAGTATGTGAAAGATTTTATCAGACTTGGGAACCAAATTTGATTGTTTTTTACCTTTGAAAATAGATAGAGAATTTTTTTTTATGATATATGCATTTTTTTTTGCGAATTAGCCAATGCTGCCTTTCCGCTCTATTTAATGGTAGGGGAAACACTGGTCTCTGGTCACAGGACACAGTTGGCTGGACATTTTTGCTACTATTCTCAACTCAGAATGTTAGTGTGTTTGCATCACGCACACCCTAACATGCACCTACCATGACAGTATCACTGCACTGTAAATTGATTTACTACCCAAAGAATTTCTACTCAGTGGTTGTTCTGTGGGGAATCTGATCACTGATGAATGGGGGCACTAACAAATCCAGATAAAACTGATTAACTGAAAAAAAGCCCCCTGTATGATAGGCAGACCTAATAAAATGTACACTAAGTATAGGTGTACTTAATGAAATGTATGAGGGCAGAGTGTAACCGAATATGCTGCAGGAATGTTTTTTCATTTTTATATGATGCAACTGAGTTGTTTATGCAGTGCATGTAAGCACTCGTTAATAAATATGAACTCATTCCAGGTCCCGGAGAGAAACTACAAGAACAGAGGGAGGAGTCCGTAAGCCTGGAAGGTAATGAAATCTCTTCTTATTTCTTACGACACACACAGGAATTCATTTACTGCCGTCTTTTGGGTTGGTAATTTACATTTTGCTCATACTAAACCAGCAAACAATGTCTTAAATGGCCACTGTTGTTTTTTTTATGGCTTCTGTTTATTTTCTGACTGTGTGCAATAATCCTTTTGGCAGCCCCGTTCTCAAGAGAAGCCCTGATATCACAAAGAACCCAGTGACAAAATCCGAACAGTTACTGAGGATAGACGATCATGACTTTACAATGAGGCCTGGCTTTGGAGGTAAGGCTTTAGTTCCCGAGCTTTAGAACCAGAAGGTTGAACAGAAACTAAAGCATATTAAAAAAACAACACTCTGTCCATAAGTGATGCTCAGTTGTGTATAATGGGTATTATAGAGAGCTAGTCTGAAGGATTTTATATGCATTGAATTGAGTTGAGTTCACAATTTTTGTTTACACAATTAAAAAAACCATCAAACATTCTTCCAGTGTACAAAGCATATTATTGAACAGAAGAGGTACACATTGCAGGGTTATTGCTTAGAAAGTTATGTTTTTGTGTCACACAGATCAGTCTTCTTAAACATAATGGGCCCCAATCACCAACTGTCCTTAAGAAGAAAATTCTTCAAATTAAACTGAAAATATTTAAGACATGTTCAGGAACATTCTGACATTCACCATTGATTTGCTATTGGGGATTTGTCTACAGCTGTATAATATAGTAGGATTTATATAACAACCATATTTTTATTATTTATAATATTTATTCATTATTTTCCAAAACATTATGGACACTACACTAACTATTCAATTAACAACAGTTATGTTACTTGGGGGTCGTGCCATCTAATAATCAATAATCAGATTTATCACACTATTAATAGGGAGAACGTATTCCTTTTTCTTCACCTGTTCTCCTCCAATGGCATATTTACTCCTGTTACAAGATGTTGCAGATCTTGACCTGAGAATACATTTTCAATATTAACTAAACTCTAAGGAAACGCATTTTAAACACATAAACGTCTTGAAGAAGAGAACACTTCAGTAATCACCCACCTTTAGGTTTCAAACACTGGTGTGAATGACAGTTATAATTATACTTATCATAAGAGCATAGTTGTGAGCAGTACAGTTCTGTAGTTTAGGAGCATGTCATGAATTTAACAGATTTTTTTATGTCATTTACATACAAGTACAAATTTAATTTAAAACTTATTATTTTAAAAAATAAATAATAATTTTAAAAAATTAGGAAGATATTGGTGAATGAGGCTCAATGTTCTTTTGTGCGTCAGTGTAAGACACTCCACTCTTATTGCCCGAATGTCTAGCAGTCCTGGTGGGAAAACGTGGCCGTCTCGTGCTGGGTTTCGAGTGACATAACAACCAAGGGATTTCAGCCTACGGGGCAGTAGCCGAGCCGAGTGATTAATTACAAACGGGCAGCCTACTACGGCTCAGTGTTTCACTAACCCGTCTCTGACTTCGCTAATCTTCAGAGTCCTTACGTCAAAAAGCTGGAAAGCTGGGGTAAGAAAGATGTAGACAGAAGGGTCAAATCGACAGCAAAGCAGGTAGCTTGCTGTGAAAATGTGTGTCTGTGTCAGAGACCATTTATGGACTTCCTGTCCGCATTTCTTGGTGGAGACCTTCCGAAGACGGCTTTTATAAGAAAGATGTTGTGGATGTTTCTGTGTCAAGTTTTCCAAATCGGAATTTTCAAAAGAAATTATGAGTAACTGTAGTGAAAGAGTAAAACCATTTTTTAAAACAATTTTATTCATTGTCAACTATATGTACGCTACTGTGCAAAAGCCATAAAAATCTGAAAAAAATTATAATTAAAAGCTGTTTAGCTGGACACTAAGTTTGTTTTTCATGTACTGATATTAGAAAATATACAAATAACATAAATACAGTAAACAGTTATGTATGTTACAGTGTTGGCTCAACCATTTCCAGAGCTATCCTCATGGAAGCCCAGGGTCTCTTGAAACCATGACCATGAAACATCTGGTTTGGACTCTGGATTATTAGATGAAATCAGGTGCTTCTCACATCCGTGAAATGACTGGAGGTGTCGAGAACAAATTTGGAACCGAACCTTTGTTCTTCTAACCAGCTCACACATCACCTACTATTCACACAAAAAACTTGACGCTTGACACGTTATTCTATTTTCTTTTTTGCATGTATTCGAATTTTGACTTGTGTGTTTTTGCTGCAGTAAGACACTCACTGTTATGATAAATGGCTTTAAACTATTTGCATAAGACTCTGTGCTATATTTACCCCATAATTCATAATTAATTCCTAATGTAGTACATTAGCATAGTCATCACACATCACATTAAGACTCACAGTTTCTTGACCTGCCCTTGGGTTACTGCAAGTTTGTTTTACAGAAAGCTACAAAAGAAACTTGTAATACTGTAACAGCCAGTGATGGGATCTGATGCATCTGATCTCAGGATCTCTTGGCGTTATAAGTAATATGGACATCTACCAGACGAATTTAGCTCCAACCCTAATCTAACCTGATCCAGGTAATAGAGGCCCTCAGACGTTCCTGAATACAAGAGCCAGGTGTGTTGGATCTAAACTCTCCAGGTTAATAGATGTCCAGGACTGGAGTAAGGCGCTCAAAACTTTGAGGACAATACCAAGGCAGCAGAGGGAACGGTCCTGCTATGGCTGGAACACAGCACAGATGGGACTGGGCTTTAAACCTGCTAGACCTCACCTTTCCACACTTAAGCCACAAATTTATGCCACAGTTTGTGCTCTTGACCTGAACCTATTTTAATTTCCCCTAGAGGAAATCACGGCTTTGACTTTCGGAAGTCTGACTGTGCTGTATGTAAGCGTGGCGTTCCATTTCTGTACTTACACTGCAGGGATTTACTGGGTTAGGGGCAATGTGCAGCGGGATTATGGAGCGAGTGCTACTTCTTATGGCATTGTGGATTATGCCGAATGATGTATGCATTTAAATCCTCGGTCATTTACATCCACGTGCTATGTCCCGCTTTAGCTCTAAAGAGCCAAGAAGATGGATTGCATGGATTGGATATCAGGCCAGCCACTCAGCACAGCAGACCTACTGATTTTTGACCTTCGGTGATAATGCTTCCTCTGTGACGCATAGGATACAAAGTATAAACTATTAGAAATGTATAGTCAGCATGAAGGAGTTACATATATAAATATTAGCCCAGTGAGCCCTATAAACTTAATGCATTGCGACATGCCAAACACAAAGTCCTGGAAAGCTCATGCAGTTGGAGCTACAGGGCACTTGGTGCAGTGGAATGATTTATTTTGGCTAGTAAATGACTGTGGGGACGCGTTGTGACCTAATTGTGTCCTCTTGCCCCGGAGATGTGGCAAGGACTCACCGGCCGCAAATAGAATAATGAATTACGGAAATAATGAACATTTTCTGCCGTCCACCGTGCTTCAGAAAACATTTGCCAGAACTGGCTTCAGAGCATGCATTCTGGTGGGGCTGTAATTAAGCCGCCTGCACATAAATGATCGAATATTCAAATCATTGACCTAAAAGGTGTGGGATTAAAAAAACAGAACTTAACATAACATCATTTTGTTGATAACCCACATAAACTATGGCAGCACATATACTGGGCCTAGTGGTTAGGACATTGCACTAGAGACCTGAAGGTCGCAGGTTCAAGTCCCAGCTCGGGCACTACTGAGGTTCCCTTGAGCAAGGTACCGTCCCACTACAATGCTCCACGTCTTGGAAGTTCGCTTTGGATAAAAGCGTCAGCCAAATGAATAAATGTAAATGTGAATATACTAAAAGTGCAATGACACAGAAAAGATTAGTGTGGTTCCTGTGCAAGAATATCAGGCAAAATCATGAAGAGTTCCTTATATATGGGTAGCAGTGGCCTAGTGGTTAGGACCTTGCCCCTGTGAACATAAGATGTCCTTATAGCAAGGTACCGTCCCACTACGCTACTCCCTGGGTGGTTCTCATAGCTGCCCACTGTATGATAGTTTAAACGCAGAGGTCACATTTCATTGTGTGATTAAGTGTGTTCACAATGACAAAATAAGTCACTTTCATACATCTTTCATAAAAATCTCTTATCCGCTTTTCTTTTCAGGCCCAGCTATTCCTGTTGGTGTGGATGTCCAAGTTGAGAGCTTAGATACTATCTCAGAAGTGGACATGGTGAGTGAATCTGTCTCATTTTGCTGAGATTATGCTTTTGTTGCAACACTAGTTGATAGTTACAGCGAATTCCATAACGTTCAAGGAGCCTGCAGGCTTTTGCAGGACGATGATTCAGTTCCGGCCTGCTGGCTTACTGAGGGAGAAGCAAGTTCGTCCGAAACATCCCCTCTGAAGGACATTACCATGCAGTAGCCCCAGGCTCATTCTTTCAGTGGAAGACCAATACAAAAACGCTAATTGCGATGCACATATTAAAGACCGTATGTGGGGGGCTCTTTAATGAATGTACAAGATCAAGTTGGGTGATGAAGGTCCTGGCCCAAGTTTTTTTTTTCATGATCCAGATCATAGTACTTTAATAATAGGTTTCTGGTATCTGCTGATATTTGTACTTTGGTAGATAATGCAGTTAAGTGCATTGGAGTTATTTTTACGACTTTTTGGTTTCATTGTATCTTACATTGCTTTTATATTTGCTCTAAAACATTGAACAATGTGCAGTTGCCATAAACTCCCTTTTTATTATAAACCAACATGACCTTTCATGATAACTGACATTAACCCACATAGACCTTTATAAAGGATTAGTCCAACTACTATCAGTTCTAATAAAAGCAGGCTTTTTTTAGAAGAGGGGTCAAACTTTCTCAAATGTAATCCTTGTTAGAGTTCCCTCATCACACAATATCCCAATAGGAGGGTGAATGCTTCCTCAGAGTCACATGAAGCCAGTCATCGCATCTTTACGAGCTGCCACTAAAGCATTGTCATTGGACAGGGTAATGCTCTCGGAGAGGAGCACTCACTGCCAATTGTGTTACTTAAGCTAGCAGTCGCCTGTGCTGACTAGCGTCACGCTAGAGGGAGAGGGCGGCACAGAGAGCAAAGCCAATTGTGTTTTCTTGGACTCCCAGCCATGGCTGGCTCTGCGACAGAGCATGGTAGAGTTATATAGCCTTAAGAAAGAGTGACAGTTGAACCAACTTTCAGATTGCGGTGTGCTATAACAGCTCTTGCTATACTGCAGGACTTTACCATGACACTGTATCTGCGACACTACTGGAAGGACGAGCGACTGTCCTTCCCCAGCACCACCAACCAGAGTATGACCTTCGATAGTCGTCTGGTAAAGAAGATCTGGGTCCCTGACATGTTCTTCGTCCATTCTAAACGCTCCTTCATCCATGATACCACTACTGACAATGTCATGCTGAGGGTTTATCCTGATGGCAAAGTTCTCTACAGTGTCAGGTAAGCAAGCATAAAGATGGCTACTGTTAGAGTTCTATGTTTACTTCATCTTTTATCGATACTAATATTAACTGTATACTTCGCCGCTAGTCTTAGTGATTCTTTGTCTTCAGACATGGTCCGCAGTTGCCCTCTCACACATGAAGCTTACAGCAGATTTTCTGTGACACACATTCACACCTGCTGGAGTAGTCAAGGGCTTGGCAGGAACAACTGAGTCTCTTGCCCTTCCGTGAATTTGTCTGATGATTTCAACGTAAGCCCTTACCGACAGAGGTTTCTGAATGTCATAGTCTCTCCAATTTGATGTTTTCATTGCTCTTTGTGTAAATGACTCTTCTACTGCACTTCTCAGATGTTTGTTTTCCTCCGTCATGTTGAAACATCATTACACCCACTCGCTCACTGAGAATTCTCCAGTGCCGTATATATATA
>JBBPDA010000152.1:18101510-18111723 GCA_037974385.1 Arnoldichthys spilopterus | reverse complement strand
TGGGTTAAATGCAGAGGTCACATTTCGTTGTGGTGCTTGAGTGTGTTCACAATGACAAATAGTCGCTTTCACTTCACATATAGCTCTGGCTGCATACTGTGATATAAGGCCAGAGTACTAGGTCATCTGGGTATCTTGGTCACATGCTGCATACTACGTATTACGTTTGGACACAGTCAGTGTGTGTGCAGTGTGTAATAGGCTATTTTAAACACAGGCTTGATTTTAGTGTGATAAGAAACACAGTTAAGTAAAAAGCAAGTCTGTATATCAAACTCCGCTTGTCTATGGTAGCTATAACTGCATGCTAAGACATGACCCCTGTTCCAGAAACAACACTGCTGTGCTAACATGCCTCAGTATGGCCCCCTGCCCTGTAATCTATTCTGGGAGTAGGCCAAGGCACTGCAACCCTGAGATACCACCGGTACGCAGCTGGCCTGGCATTGAGCTTGCCTAGCACTACTGGGTCACAACTTGGTTATCTCAAAAAAAGCAAAGCCTTAGCCTGCAGTGTTTACTCTTGACTGGGGAAGGCTGATCGGTGAGCTTAAGGGGGTGTGCTTTTGGCAAATTATGGTATTTTCACCTTACCCTAAATTCAACTTTAGCTTTTACTAGAGTTTAACTGCAAAGACAAATGTAGTCATGCATTGGTGCTACAAAGCTGATAAATATAACAAGTCATGGTAACTTAAACACAACCAATTAGAAATGGCAAAATATTACACATAACCTAACTAAACCTGAGCCAAAAATTGTGCATAATTGTTTGACAAAACATAGCATTAATGTGTCATCCCTAGCACGACAGTGAGTAAGGTAATATTTACTCATGTTCAGCCACATCAGGGATGTAAACTGCATCCTCCTGAGAAGGATGGGCCATTAACACGACATCCAGACCCTCAAAGGC
Organism: Arnoldichthys spilopterus; assembly: GCA_037974385.1. NCBI lineage: Eukaryota > Metazoa > Chordata > Actinopteri > Characiformes > Lepidarchidae > Arnoldichthys > Arnoldichthys spilopterus. Next base: position 18,110,807 of record JBBPDA010000152.1, on the reverse strand, counting down.
CCCCTGCCGCAACAGGTCAATCTTCCCCCCACCGTCCTCTTCCGCTGGAGTCCCCAACACAGTCACCTGCCAATTCAATCAGCACCCATTATTTTTTAATTGTTATTTATAACTAAATTATTTACAGATTTGATGACAAGGTACCAGTCAAATGGCTATTTTAACAACTGCTTTTAAACAATTTTTTTACCAAAATTTGTACTTGCTCAGTTCCCCTTATACCAAGATGTGCTGGTATTTTATATATTTTGCCATTAAACACAAACTATAACAAACTGCTTACACAAGTTCCCAGGACACAAGATCAGAGGTTGACTGTGTAGTGGAAGCTTGGGAAATCACAGCATTTTCTTCAGGTGAAAGCTCACGTTTAAGTGAAAGTGAAAGTGACGGCTTGTGATTGTGAACACACCTAATCACACAACCTAACACAACGTAATGTGGCCCCTGCAGGTGGAGCAGCAGGCAGCTGTCAACAGCACCCGGGGAGGTACCTTGCTCAAGGATACCTCAGTGGTACCTGGGTCAGACCCTGTGACTCTCCGGTCACATGGACAAGACCATAACCACAAGGCTACAACTGCCCACAAGAAACTGTGATAATTATCATGATTTTTTCATCTTAATCCACGTATAAAAATGCACAGCTGAAAATAGAACTGGGGGTCACCTTCGGTCATTTTGTGGCTTTTTTGGTTAATTTTTATGTCATACAGTCCAAATTACAAGTCTATCACTCAGTGTGGCTTGAGGTAATGGCAACCACAAAGCAACAGTGCAAAACTACTGAAACAGAGATAAAGAAAACATCTTTGCTAACTGACTATATTTGAAACTGTGCAAAATGTAGCTTTGTGCCTGAAACATTGCTGTAAGTGTATTAAGCTTTGGTGCATGAAGGCACACCTTGACGCGCACAGGGCAGTCCGCAGTGCTCTCCACCGCAGCCTTCAGGCCCACTGCTGCTGCAGCTCCAACCTCTGCTATCAAATTGTGGCCACATGCGTGTCCAACTTCAGGCAGGGCATCATATTCGCACAAGAATCCAATGTTTGCCACGGGGTCGCCATCTCCACCACCCGACGGCCCCCATGAAACTTGAAACGCCGTGTCCAGCTTGAAGTGTGGCTCAACCTTCCACCCTGCCTCCTCTTCAAAAAAATGCACCAGCACGTCATGACACTGCCTTTCTTCATATGCCAGCTCTGGGCAGTGCCATATGGCCGTTCCTAATCGCTGGAGTTTGTCCCTGGCCTGGTCGATGGAACTGCAAACCTGCTGCTTCAGTTCCTGGAGGTTTCCAGACATTCTTCTGCTCAGACACAGATGAACAAGACATGCACTGAATCACGTCTGCATTAGGGATGAAAGCTCAGGCTGTCGTACTAGTGGTTGCCCAACTTTATGAGTCAATAAATCTCCTAAAGGCACTGAGCTATCGCTAACATTGAGGCGCTTGCGGTATGTCGAGTTCTGTTGTGCACAAATGCCTGGACAAGCTGGTTCTCTACAGTAGATGGCTTCGCCAGATGGCCCTGTTTGTAATGTGAGCTGTCTCCACAAGCTGGGCATTGTGGTCAGTGAAGTCCAACGTACTGCATGTCTGGGTGGGAAACATATATTTATTGTAATTACGGTAAATTTCATGGATATCATCGTTTCTAGAACTGAGTTTATCATGTACATCTGGACCAGTTATAGCAAGCTTGTAAACAACTGTAAAATGTAGATTTTACAACCCGTAGCAAACTGACCGGTGAACCATTATGACGTCTTGCATTGATCAGTGCAAGGGGTGAACGCTGATAATCTCTTTACAATGGCATTTATCATGGGTGGGATATATTATGTGTAAGTAAACATTCAGTTCTTGAAATTAATGTGTAGAAAGCTGGAAAAGCATAGGGATCTGCTGGGACTGAGAGATCTGGCCTAACAACTGAGTCAGAGTATCTCCAAAATGGCAGGTCTTGTAGTAGTACCCGCCAAAACATGATCCAAGGAAGGATAACTACTGAACTAGCAAGTGGCTCATGGGCACCCAAGGCTCAGTGATATACATGGGTAGTGAGAGCAAGTCCTTCTGGTCTGATCCCACAGAAGAGCTACTATAAGAATGACAAGTGAATGCTAGCTGTGATGGAAAAGAGCCAGCTATTTTGGCAGTCAGAGGGTCCTACACAGTGTTAGGCAGGTGGAATTAATGTTATGACTATTTTATGACCAGCAGTTTGATTTTTTTCCCCCTCCTATTGCAGCTTATTCTTGCAAATATTACATTTGTTCATGACACTACTTTGTTTTGCTAATGCATTCAGTCTATTTCAACTTGCTCATAACCTTTAAGCTCAGTTATCACCACGTAGGTCTAGATCACATTTTTTGCAATACTGCCCTCCTTAAAGTGTCATAAAATGCTTAGTTATTCCTTGCTATTAAATTGTGTTTTGCAAAATACTCTATCTCAATTATAAACTGTTCCAACAAGACTAATTTTAGCCTATGAAAGTGCTGAGGGCCTTTCCTTCCCGATTATTCTCACTGGCCACCAGGGCAGAACAAAAATATCGTAGGTCACAAGTGTCAAACTCCATACACGTCCTAAACACATGCGGCTCAACACGTCAGCTAATTATTAAGCCTTTCATGCACTGGATCATGTCTGGAGGATCAGAACCAGGCATGTAGCAGATCAAGAGAACAGTTCGATTTCAACCGCCAGACGGCTGCAGCATCCCAGCTGGTTGAGGAGTAAACTGGAGCAGTGTGGAGCATTATGCAACAGAATGACATGGCGTTCACAGCACTTGGGAGTTGTGTAACCTTTTTATGTCTGTGAAACGGCTGCAAAACTGCATTTAGGTGAAGAGCACAGGCTAATCACTGAGTGGATTGATAATTAATAGGAAGAGCACAGAAGTGTAGCCAACCGCGAGCGCCGTATTTGTAGAACACGTCAGCGTGGAACCGAATGGTCAAAACTGCCCTGCTGTCTTCCATCAGAAAAAAGCTGCAACAGAAACACAGAAGAAACAGAAAACAACCACAAAAAGATGCAAAAAGTATGGGGATGGCCAAATTCTTTATTTCAATAATTTAAAATAAAAACGTTCATAACGTTTCTGGTACCAATTCGATAAATGGGAATGCGAGTTTTGTTTTCTTTAAAACAGACTCCCGTTAAAAAGGTTGAAAACAATTATTGTTGCAACAAAACGTGTTGGGTTTTTTCAGTAATGCAAAAAAAGTCTTAAGCTGCATGAAAACTCAGCCAAAAGAAAGGAAAAAGAGGGAAAAAAAGAAGGATACGGGTAGCTGCCTGGCTTTCTCCATACACATGTAAACACCTCACAACAATGAAGCCTTCTCGGTCTTACCGTAAACAACATTCTCAGTATGGCAAGTACAACATTCGACAAACCAGGGGCAACTCTGTGAATGCTACAGGAAAAAAAACAAAACAAAAGAAAGTGTCCTTATCCGTCGCCGGAAAGATCAGTGCTTGCAGACTGGGATAAGAAACCAGGGGTTTTTGGAATTGCTGTTAATTTGTTGGTTTGCTTCGGTTGTAGGCAGTGCTCCTCATACGAGACCAAAGTCCTTTCGTTTAGACTTACACTCGCTCTTTCTCCGTCTTCATCTGAGCCCCCTCCCCTCCCAGGACAGTCCACTTCATAGACAATGCAGGCTCTCTATGCAGTGCATTCAGGCATAGCAGCCACAAGACGTGTGGATGGGTTCACGGAACCTTACAGCGCCACACTCTCGTCTTTTCTCACACCTTAAAGGGACCCGTGTTGGTTTTTCAGTCTTGTGCAAAATTGTAAGCGAACCTCTTACATGCAATGTGCCCCGAAGATGGCTCCTGTAGCTTATCAGTACACTTTAAAAGAGCATACCACCAGATCATGATATACCATGATGAACAACGTCATCATGTGACTCATAAGCCTCAGTAACAAAACTAGATTTACTCTTTTGTTAAAATTAACATCAAAAAATATACACATATATTACATGTCTTACAGTATTTACATTTACACAAGTTTAAAAGGAAAAAAAAAACCCATTTAACACAAGGCCGCTTTCTTAACATGAATGAAAGACAATTTTTGTATTACAGTCAAAACTCAATACTTTCGGTTGCAACAAGAAGGTTTCCAGTCTTTTGCCTGATTGTCTGGTGTCAATTTTTCACTGTTAAGGTGTTTAGGTGTGAACAGAGAGTTCAGGACCTCATGGTCTGCCTAATTCGAGGTCATGGTTTGGCTTGGACCTTCAGCAGGGTCTTCAGATGCACGGACATCTGCTCTCTGCTGCTGTCGGAATGTTTGGGGCCGTTCTCGCCCACCCAGTGGCTGGGGGGTTTGGGCAGCACGCTCGGCGATGGTGGTTCGCTGAACTTGGCTCCGGCGTACGTCTTCTCTCCATCTTTCAGGCTCTCCTCGGCCGAAGGCTGAGGCGGGCATGCGCTGGCGTTTCTGCCTTCGTCTGCAGAGCTCAGAGGCCTCTTCCCTTCCCTGCGGGTAGGGAGGAGGGACAATGGCTTGCTCTGCTGACTGCTGCTCTCACATTTCCTTGCCAGCGTGACACTGCCAGGTAGGTTGTTGAGCCGGCTCTTCTGACCGCGCACGTTCAGGTTAGGAGTCGACTGCTCGTGTTTGTTCAAGCTGTGGATGGATTGCCCATTTGTCTGGTTTCCTCTTTCCACCCTTCCTGCTTTCGATTTCAGCAGCTGAAGACATACGACACAACATGGCTGATCAGTCAAAACAGTCGAAAATGTTCTTTGCCCAAAGGTTGATTTGTGTAACTTAAAAACAAAGCACAGCATCTTGGCTAGCACTCATGAACCACAGTTTAAACTGCAAGTAGGCCCAATATGCACTGCCTCTGCCATGCCCCCCCCTCCTCCTCTGTGTTTAGATGTACTCTTAGGATCAGGTTCAGCAGAACAACACTGTAGGCATGCATACCTTGAAATAGAGAGGACGGAATTGTAAACACTTGTCAGATGAGCACCCTGTGTAAATTAGCTGTCTGAGATTACCCTGATCAGAGGCCTGACAAGCCTTGATTTAGCACTTTCACACCAAAAAAACAGGATGCTGCATTTTAACTTTCTAGACTGTGTTACACGTTTTTGACCATGTGTACGTCATTAACAATGGCATGGCAAAAGAAAACAAAAAACGGTGATTACGCATACAATGAGGCTTTGCGTTTTTCTCTGGAGCAGTGTCATGTTTTTCATGTTATTTTGACACACGCCTCGAACATTTTTGCCAACTATTCCACGGTAAACACAGTAGTCTCGCTGAGTAAACACAGGCCTGCCGCGAACACAGAGCACGATCTGCGAGTCAAGTGATCCAACTATGAATAGCGCCGAAGCGGCTGGTGTTGTTGACCTTCATCCACCTCGCCCTCGCCTCAAACAACAGACAGATCGATGCCACGCAAAATTTGATTAAACACGAGATGTGATATATTTACCTCCTTTTTGGCTCCTGGCTTTAAGTGTGTCCCCGCGTTCCCCGCGGTTCGACTGGCGGGCAGTTCTGCTGGTGCTGCGGTTCTGGAAGCAGTGTTGTTGCTGCCCCCGCTGCTGCTGTTGTTGTTGTTGATGTCGGCCAGGCGCACTTGGTTGTTATTGCTCCGGAGCAGCGCGGATTGCCTCTGGTGGTAATGGTGGTGATGCTGCTGCTGCTGCTGGCTCTGACCGTGTTTGCTCTGCAGGCTCGTCGCCGTGCGGACCCGGCGAGTGCCCTTCTTGAGCAAAACTCGGCGCGACGCATTGATGTTGGAGCGGGCAGAGGAAGTCACAAGCACCGCCGGCTTGCTGTTTTCTACGTCGTCCAGGCTCGACTCGATACGACCCATTGTTTCGCCCAGCATGACACCGAAGCCGCCGCAGGGCGGTAAGGGCGGATACATTGAAGGTGAAAAAACGAAAAAGGCAAGGTGCGAAACGTCCGCAGTTAGCCCGCCGGTCGCCTGCGCCGATGAGAAGTTGATTACAGCGACGGAGTTGATGCTACAGTTAGCCACCGAGCTAACGGATGTCACTGTAGACAGCGGGCTAAACTCGCCTTTTCTCGCTCGGTTCGCCACCTCGTCGAATTCTTCCCCTCGAAACGAGAACACTGCGTCGAACGTCTTCGATTGTGACCAAAATAGCGTCGTTTCAGACGCTGAAAATGTTCGCAAACACGACCTGAAAAAGTTTCAGTTGAAATGGCGCAGCTCGAGCTGACTTCATCGAAATGGCGCAGGACGCTCGCGAGTTCCGGCTGGAGCGCCACGGAATGAACAGACCCTCCCACCGCCGACGGGAACAAAGGAAAACAAAGCAGAGAGGGAACTATAAACTCCCCTTTAGACAAAAAAAACTTAGAGAAAATATAGGGTCGAAAAAATACCCAGCCCGTTGCAGCTATCAGAACAGCAGCTGCGGCTTTATTCGGCACCTCAGAACAACAGCGTTACACAAAGTTGAGCACCGCGAAGAAAAAAAAAACGACTGTTGTGTGTCTCGTATTCTGAATTTCCAAGAGCACGCCCGCAATATATTATCGGTAACTGCTCGACGCACAGTTCTGAGGCAGCCAGAGGAAATGTAAAGTAAAGAGTTGGTCTTTTTCTTATTGTATCAGTTTTCCCTGTTCGGACTTTCCCAGTCTGCTCAACTCTGGCGGGGGGCGGGCCCTGTCTACAGCCGAAACCACGTCACAAAGGATGCGAGACGGAGTCTTCCAAAAATGGTCATCGCATCCGACGAATTACGTAATCGAAAGCGAGAATGAAGATCAGTTTACTGTCTTTAAAAAAGACGAATATTTCTAACAAACTGTGTGTATTACTGAAATGATCATTCCTCTTGCGAGCATTTTCCCTTTTCTCTGCTTTCAGCAAAGCAGATTATGATGACAACAGAGGACTTTTTAGGTGCCTTTTGTCTGTTGGTAGAGCAGCAGATCACTAGACTGTCTTTCTTTTTTATGGGTTGTTATCCAGCCAAGATCCAGCCTGGTACCTTTGTAAATGAAACATGACTCTTCGTCACTGTGAACACACTCAAGCACCACATGAAATGTGACCTCTGCATTTAACCCATCACAGGTGCACACATGGAGCAGCGGACAGCTACCAACAGCGCCCAAGGAGCAGTGTAGTGGGACAGTACCTTGCTCAAGGGTACCTGGGACTCTAACCTGTGACCTTCCGGTCCCAAAGGCAGCATCCTAACCACTAGGCCACTACTGCCCACACAAACACATACATATATTACTTACATAGCTCTGACTGTGGTGCAGTTTTGGTAGGTACTACACCCTGTCACAGATTCATCAGGTTCCCTTCCTTGGTTTGCTTTTGGTAGGTACTAACTACTGCCCACCTGGAACCACAACACCTGCCATTTTTCAGATACTCTGACTCTGTCGTCCAGCCATCACAGTAAGGCTCTTGTAAAAATGGCTCAGATCCTAAAGCTCACATGCGTTTCCTGCTTCCAGCACATCAACTCCAAGAACTGACTGTTCATTTGCAACCTAATATATCCCACCCCCTCCCTGACAGGTGCCATTGTAATGAAATAACTAGAAAGTCAATGTTATTCACTTTATTTGTCAGTGGTGTTAATTTTATGGCTGATTGGTATGTATACATATGTAAACTGATATAATTTTAGCACCATATTCCAGTGTCCCCTAAGTCATTTTTTAAGTCATAATTAAACATCGGTTGGAAATACCAGTCAAATGTACACATCTGTCTTATTAATATTATTCTAGTATCAACATGTCTCTTTAATATATACTTATGATCTTACACAGACACATTCACATGTGGAAAATAAAAAAAATATCACATATAGTTTTAATTAATATTTGTTAATAAAATTGTGAATGAAAAGATTTCTTATTCTCTGCTTGTTGTCACTTTTTTTTCTTCTTCTAAAGTTCTTTTAGACATTAAAAGCTCCATCACAGCACACTATTTCTTTTCGCAAGGCTCTTTTTAAAAAAATTATCTTTATTTCTTTATGTTTGTTTTAATATATATATATTATATTTAAAATTAGAATTACACAAAAATATGTATTAATTCTGGTTTATATTTTCATACTTATTGTTGGGAGCATGGCAATGCACAGGTTTACACATAAATGGCTGTTGGTTGCATCAGCGTATTCAGTCACGGACCTTGGAACCCCCACATGGCACAGTTTGGTATTTTCCAAGTTCCTGATTCACCTGATTCAAAGCAATAAGTTAATTATGAAGGCTGCTCATGAGATGAACAGTGTTAGTGCAGGGCAGGGGAGTGTGGGGCTGATGCTGTGAACTGCATTACATAACACCATCCTGAACTAAGCAATACATGGCGGCTGTGGAGATAAAGGCAATCTACCAAAAACACACCACATGAACGCTCCCTCAATTTCACCTTCACAAAAAGTAAAATATGGGGATTTATCTTTATGCTATGATACATTAGCATTCCGTTCCTACAGCAGACGACCCTGAGGGAGGCTGACTGATCGCTCTGCTCTTGCACGCTCTTGCTTACAATGCCTGGTTGGATGAGCTGTAGCAAATCTGCTAAGCAACAGCCACTGCTGTGTTGCTGGGGGAAAATCTTGTCACAGGAACTCTAGCACCATCCCGCTGTGACTGGTCGCAACCATTGCCCCCCACCACCCTCAACCACCACCATCACCCGCAAACCCTGAAACATCACCATTACTCACAGAACCTCAGAAGCCACCATTACCTCGAACTAATCTTTAAACATCAGCATTACCTACAAACCCTCAAAACAACACCATTACCCAAAACCATCAAAATATCACCATTATCTCTACTCTCAAATACTATTACCCATAAACCCTCAAACACCACCATTACTCCCACAGTCAAAAACCACTATTACCTTATTACCTCCATCTCAAACACAACCATTACCCACAAACCATCAAATGTTACCTGTACCCTTAACCACAAACTTTACACACAAACCCTCAAACATTACTTCCACCCTCAAACACCATTACCCACAAACCCGCAAACACAACCATTACCCAAAACTTCAAACATTACCATTACGCACACCTTCCAACATTATAAATACCCCCAAAACCTCAAACATTACCATTACCCACACCTTCCAACATTATAAATACCCCCAAAACCTCAAACATTACCATTACCCACACTTTCAAACACTATAAATAACCCAAAAACTCAAACATCACCACTACCCAAAACTTCAAACAACATAAATACACACAAA
>JBBPDA010000152.1:18078170-18091889 GCA_037974385.1 Arnoldichthys spilopterus | reverse complement strand
TTTCTTTCTTTCTTTCTTTCTTTCTTTCTTTCTTTCTTTCTTTCTTTCTTTCTTTCTTTCTTTCTTTCTTTCTCTTCCCGCATTCCCCCTCCCCCTCCCCCTATCTTTCAAGCCATCAGTCTTTGTGCCTTTCTTGATTTCATCATAGTTGTCTTCTATCTACTCTCTCTCTGCCTTCTTTCTCTCTCCCTCTTTCTTATCTTCTATCTACTCTCTCTCTCTGCCTTCTTTCTCTCTCCCTCTTTCTTTCTTTCTTTCTTTCTTTCTTTCTTTCTCTCTCTCTCTCTTTCGTTCTTTCTTTCTTTCTCTCTTGTTCTCTTCCCCCATCCCCGGTCCCCTTATCTTTCAAGCCATCAGTCTTTGTGCCTCTTTCTTGATTTCTTCATATTTTTCTTCAATCTGTTCTCTCTCTCTCCTCTCTCTCTCTCTCTCCTCCCTGGCTATTGTAATTAATCATCAGCTAAGATTCAGTGATCGTGACGGGCACTGCCACATCCATATTCAGCTGAGGCAACACTACTTGCTGATGACAGATGCCGAAAAGAAGAAAAAAAAAACGCAGCGTAGCGAAATCAGAACCCGAGATTGTTTTCTAATTGAATCATCAGGTAAACAGAAATTCCCACTCCAGCTCCTGACCCGTCTGCACAGTGCTCTTCACTGAGCGGGTTGCAGGTTCCTCCTCCGGGACGGTTTTGTTGTTATTCAGGCTGGATTCCAGTAAGTTTGTTGACCTTGGCCAGCAGGAGGTGCTGATGCAGCCTGGCCATCATTCAACATGAAATAATCTGTAATGGGATCATGCAGCAGTTTCTACCCGATTTTTTTTTTTTTTAAAAGTTATGAAAATATGAAGCTCGTATCTGCTTTAGGGCTGTTGTTTTTCTCTGCTTTCATTCACCTTCTCACTCTAGCGAGACCTCATCACTGTTCGTGCATTTTCCCAGTGTCCAGCTTTCCTCGTTTCGGATGTACAGGTCAGCCTTTTTGGTGGGCTAATGGAAAGTGGGGGGTGGGGGGAGGGGGTGTAGTGTATTTTTGGTAGGTGGTGATGAGGAGGATCTCGGTTGCTGTTTATTTGGTAGAGGTCGAAGTGTTCGGAGAGTGTTGGGATGAGCCTGCAGGAGCTGTAGGAGCTCGTGCTACAGTGGCATCAGATTTTGAGCTGTGTGATTAGTCTGTTTTTTTTCCCTGCCTTGCTCTCCATGTAATGAGCTGTAGCCTTCTCCCCAAGGACCGACAACAATGCCACCTCTCTCTCATGATGGAAAATAGGCTGTTTTGTCTGGGAGTGCGCGAGCGAGAGATGGCCTTCATCATATTTCTGAACGTGTGCCTCTTACTGAGGAGGAATAATTGGTCTATTTGTGAACATTATGGAGAGCGTTATGGAAATGGACTCATAGCATGGCTTCATTCAGAGAGAGTGTCTGTGTGTCTGTGTGTGTGTGTGAGGGAACAGTGTGTGTGTTGAAGGAGGAGAGGGTGTGACTTTGAATAATTTCAGGGGACGCTGGAGCTCTTAATGTGTTCTTGGGTGTGTTTGGGTGTGAAGGGGCAGCATTTCAAACAGATGCTTTTCCTGTGTTTTCGCTTTTGCCATCAAGCAGTGTGTGTTCTCTTTCTTTCTTTCTTTCTCCCTCACGGTGTCTCTCATTTTCTAATTTCTGCTTGCTTTTCTCTCTCTCTCTCTTTCTCTCTCTCTCTCTCTCTTTCTCTCTCTCTCTCTCTATCTCTCTCTCTTTCTCTCTCTTTCTCTCTCCTTCTCTCTCTCTCTCGCACGCTCTTTCTCTCTCGCTCTCTCGCATTCTTCTCTTTACTTAACTCTTTCCCTGTCTGTCAGTCCGATTCTCTCTCACAGTGTCACTCATTTTCTCATTTAAGCTTGCTTTCCTCTTTCTCTCTCTCTCTCTTGCTCTCTCTCTCGCATTCTTTTCTTTACTTAACTCTCCCTCTCTCTGTCAGTCTTCGTCTCTCACTGTGTCCCTCTTTTTTTGCTTGTTTTCCTTTGTTCTCTCTTTCTTTCTCCTTTTTCTTGGATTCTTCCTTTCCTTAACGCTCGCTGCCAGTCTCTGTCTCTCACTGTGTCTCATTTTCTTATTTATGCTTTCTTTTCTCCTTTGTGTTTTTTCTCTCTCTCTCTCTCTCTCTCTCTCTCTCTCTCTCTCTCTCTTTTTATTTACTTAACCTCTTCTTGCTCTCTCTGTCAGACTGTGTCTCTCACTGTGTCTCCCTGTGTGTAAATAAGTGGTGGTAATGGTCTGGCTGAGAGCTTCATTAAGGCAGATGCAGGCTACGTGCTCGGTGCAGGTCAGATGCTCTGGTTAGCGCTGGCTGTAGCGGAGAGGCCTGCGTGCTGTTTTGAAGTGATTAGTTCTGCTCCTAATCTCGCCTGCCCTGACAGTAATTAATGAGGAGAAGCGTTTCACTGATTAACAAGTGTTCAACCTCCTAAACATGGCCTTTAAACAGAGAATCGCGTATGCTGCTCAATTATACAATGCTAGTAGAGAGCGTGTGTGCGTGTGTGCGTGTGTGCGTGCGTGCGTGCGCGTGTGTGCGTTTCACAGGCCGTTTTGAATGCGTGTGATTGGCTGAGGGTTTGTGTGGATTTCCAGGCTGTAAAGAATCATTAATTCAGTCACTAAGGCTGTTCCCGGATTATTTTTTTTGCGTCGAAGTGTTGTTTTTTCTTTTTTTCTCTCTCCGTTTTTAATATTCAGTGTGGTGCCTTGTGTAATTTTAAGCTGCGGGTGTATTTTCAGTTGCAAATGTGTGAAATTCTCTAGAGGCAGCATGGGCTGGCCAGATTGGTTGGAGGCTTATTCTCCAGAGAGCGGTTTCTTTTTTCCCCCTGTTACATTCACTCATTATATCCTCTCTCGTTCTCTCTCTCACGGTCTCTTATTGAAATGATAAGCCACACACACACACACACACACACACACTAAAGGTTTAATCCATGCTTTTTACAGGTATATCCTTAATGTGACATTTTGTGGCAGGGGGGACGGCTTTCATCAGTTTCGTCAGCAACATGTCACATTTTTTCTGTTTTGTGCGACTAAGAAATGTTGAAAATTCAAGCAGTTTAAATGTCGTTTATCCCTCAGCCATCAGAATTGTGGCCATAATTTAACTCTGTATAATATGATCCAATCCCAAACTGTTACTCTCTCTCTGTATGGTTGTGACGTCACAACCATGAACACATTTACGTAAGGTGAGTGACTCTGCTTACTGCTTGTTCTTCTTGAGGTGAAGAGTGTAGCAGAGCTGTTGGAGCAGAAGAAGGTCACAGCCAATAGGGAACACCATTGTCATGAACAAGTGCACTTGGTCTGATACTTTGTTTCGGTATAGTGGCGCTCGAAAGTTTGTGAACCCTTTAAAATGTTCTATGTTTTGATGTGAATGTGAACTAAAACATCATCTGATGATCGTAACAAAGGTCTTTACTGGTCACATGTGTTGTAGTTTAAACTATAGACTTTGTGACTTAGAAAGAACAAGCTTCTGAATAGTAGGTATAGATTTGAATGCCATAATAAACAAATACTTGAGTATAATGGGTATGCATATCTCATCACAGTAGGCAGACGTGATTGCACTTATACCCACTGAGTGGCTTTTACTGAGTGTCAGTGCTGGCTTGAATGCTCTGAAAACACACACGGAAACATCTGAAATGGGACAGAGCCGTTGTATACCTTAATGTGAGCTAAAGGAAAATGGCGTAAAGGCTTCAATGGAGATGTTTAGTGGCTTGTAAGCCGAGGTTTCTGCTATAACGCATGTTTAATTATTTTTATTATATTATTTATTACATAATAAAAGTTTAGATAATGCAGAGGTTCTCAAATCCGCACTGTGAATCCAGATTCACAGTAATTACAAGTCGTTTACTGAACTGTTGATATAACCGATTGGCCACCTAGAGTCATATCTACTGGTGAGTACAAAATCCAGGACTGGAATCTGAAATCAAGGTCCAGATTTGAGAACCTCTGAGTTAATGGAATAAAACGACTGTATGTGACTCAAGATTTTTGTCCTTCTTGAACAGTCTTTGCTTGCTTGGGAACAATGCATCATAATTGACTTTGGGCAGTGGTGGCCCAGTGGTTAGGACCTTGCCTGTGTGAACTGAAGGTTGCAGGTTCAAGTCCCAATCTGGGTATCACTGCTTAAGGGTACCATCCCGCTACATTGGACCCTGGGAGCTGTTGATAGCTGCCTGCTGCTCCTGTGATGTTTCACATTTCATTGTGGTGCACTTTGTCCATTTGAGTGTGTTCACAATGACAGATAAGTCACTTTCACGCCTTAGTGGAAAAATGTTACGATTGGGATTAATAATACATTATTATTTTTAAAAGCTGTAATTAATCATATTTGATTTCTCTGCCAGTTGATAGTCGATAAGCCACTTGAGGCTGTGTGTTAGTGATTTTTATTATGAGTAAGGGTGGTGTAGGCCCTCTGCTTTGCGTTGAGCCTAGGAACGGCCGTACCTGCGATGAAATCACGGTAACACATGTCCTGAAGGGTCTTATTGATTTATTTTAACAGGATGAAAATGAAAAACCTGAAGAGCTAATCAACTGCCTGCGCCATGTGAACCGATACATCACAGATAAACTTCTTTTTTCTTTTCGTTCGAATCAGTGTTGGTGAATGAAAGACATTGTTGCGATGGCTGCGGATGCATCGCTGTGAAGAACAGCCATACAGTGGGCAGCGTCACGGTCGCAGATTGATTCACCATCTTTGTGGTATAGGACGGAGTATCTAGATATTACACTCTGATTCACACTGGCTTTCAATCTTGTGCTCTCTCTTTCTCTCTTTCTCTCAGTCTCTCTCTCTCTCTCTCTCTCTCTCTCTCTCTCTCATTTTCTCCCACACACTCTCTCTCTCTCTCTCTCTTTCCCTCCCTCAATCTCTCTTTCCCTCTCTCAATCGCCCCCTCTCTCTCTCTCTCTCTCTCTCTCTCTCTCTCTCTCTCTCTCTCTCTCTCTCTCTCTCTCTCTCTCTCTCTCCCCTTTCCTCTCCTTCGCTCTCTGAGATTTGATTGTGCAAAATGAGTTATCAATAGCAGAGACGGGGCAAAGTAAAGGATTAGATTGGAGCGAGGTTTCATTGTGAGGATTTTCAGATGCGACAGCTGCCTGCCTCACAGCTATTGCCACATCAGATATCCTGTCAAAGCCTGCTGTGTACTTTTGCCCCCGCTTTACTAGGCCATAAGCTGCCCTGTCTAGGAGCATTATAATTGTTCAAATGTAGGGGCTAGTACGCAGTCGTTAAACGACGAACACGCCCTTCCTGCGACTGGTTTTGTGTCTGTGTGGAAGGCTTAAGGAGCCCACTAGCCTTCCCTGCAGCGTCTGCGCTCTAATGAGGCAAAGCTGCTGGATTTGATGTGTTTTTAGCAGGCGGTGGTGGTGGGGGAAGAGGCGTCTTGTCACTCCTGAGGCTTTCTGGCTCCAGGGCGTATTTTTCTTCTTCTTCAAACTCTCCCTGCACATAATTAGGCACAGCACTACCCAACACCCCACCCATGGTGCGCTGAAGGGCACCGAAAATGGTCCCTCGCACGATTTCTCATGGTACCAGTATCTCAACAGCAGGCGTTCTCAGGACCTTTCAGAGCAGCAGATGCAAGAGGTGCTCTTTGTTTGTGAGTCATGGGCAAATTTAACTCCGTAGCCTCGCTTTGATCAATTTAGTTTGCGTCAAAGAAATTTGCTCTTCCCCTCCAGTTTGGACAATGAAAAGACAGCCCCTCTAGCACAGCACTAGGGGGAACTGTGTAGACGGCGACAGACGTGCTAACTAGCCAATTATGCGATGGGGAGAGCCACTCTGGAGCCAGAGCCTGAAAGATAAGCTCCCCCCAGGCTCTAGGCTCCTCCCTCTGGCAGCGCTGCCGGGAGACCATTCCGGTTTGATGTAAAGGCATAGACGGATCCTTTTGTCAGCAGGTGCTGAGCAGTGTGGCTCATAACAACGGCTGGGAGGGCGATACTGGGCTTAGATCACTAGCGGCCTGTCCTCAGGCACGGAAAGTCGATGCAGACGCAACTTGTTGCAGTTCGTTTGCCGTGTGTGTGTGTTCAAACTCACAGTTTTACGCAAAACTGGATTTGCGTATTTACAAATAATGGAATTCAAATTTATTATCTATTTTTTACTTCAAAGGCAAAACGGAATCCTCATCATTGTGATGTCACAATCGTTTACATATCAGTGATTCTGCTTACGGTCCTTACAGCCTCATTGTTCTTGAGGAGAAGAATCTGTTTCAGAGCTATCAGAGCAGAAGAAAAAATGTTAAACATTGTTGTTCCTCGCCATCTAGAAGCAAATGGGACCTTGCAGGGCATATTATCCTGAAAAAGGCCACAACCATTACAGACCATCCATTGCCATGAACAGGTGTACTTGGTACATTGTTTAGGTACAGTGGTGCTTGAAAGTCTGTATTTTCACATGAACATACAACATAATCTAATTTTCAAAACCTGTCCTAAAAGTAGATGAAGAAAACTTTAATTATTATATTTGGTCATGTTTTTGTTGAAAATCCAAGATCCAAAACATATGGGCGTGTGGTAAAAGTAAGTGAATCCTTAGGATTATTGGTTCACCGATGATCCTTCCCTTGACCACTTTTTGCAGGTACTAACCGCTGCATACTGGATCCTTACACTCATCTGTTTTTCTTGCTTCCAGCACATCTACTTTAAGAACTTACTGTTCACTGCGTAATAAACCTTCCCCCATGAGAGGTGCCACTGTAACTAGATAATAAGTGTTATTCACCTGTCAGTGGTTTTAATGTTATGGCTGGTCTGTGTGTGTTGATGTAAATGTTTTCTTTTGACCGTGACTTTTCGTGGTTTGTGGGTTATGGGTTGTAGACTGTGGGTTCGGAGGTGGCGCCTGCTCCAGATCTGTGCGTGTAACTCTGTGGAAGTGCGGAGTGCTCTGCTGTGCATGGCTCTTAGCTCTCTGTAATAGCAAGAATGAGATTACAGGTCTGAGCCCCTTTTTTCTTGCTAAAAGCCCCCTATTAGAGCAGCCGCTGCTGCCTTCTTCCTCTTACAGCGGATACAAGCATTAGGGAGGGAGGAAGACAATGCAAGTATGTGCATATGAGAGCAAAAGGGACAAAGAGGGGTTTCATCAGATGTACGCATAGAGAATGCAGATATTTACTGTTGAGGACCATCGGTTATGTTTACTTGACGCTTTTTTTAAACCACGTTCACGTTCACGTATACACGGTGGGAGACGATTACAGTGTACTTGGCCATTATAGCGGGGGATCTTTTAGAGACAGTTGTGATACGATTTCTCAGAGCGTCTTTTACATCCTGGCTCTCAGTGATGGGTGGTGGGTTCACGTCCCCAGTTTGATATGTAAACTCGCACAGTAAGTAGAGAAATGTATGAGGGGAGCTCGTAAAAGTAGGAAGAGTAGAAAACCACTGTGCAGCAGAGGCGGAGAGACCGGTCGCCAGAATAAGCAGCGTGTGCTGCTGTTCTCAGCATTGTTTGATGGATTTCTCTTCCGCTTTCTGAAGAATAGCTTCCCCCTCCATCATGCGTTTTCCGCCGGAACACCTGGCTTTTCAGCTGTCCCAAGACGGTGTGGGGACAGCAGGTGTTCGCCGGAATTTTCCAGGACACAGAGCAGGCTCTTTTGCTAGTTGTGCTGGATCACAAACCCATATGTACCATTATATACGAGGTCTGTCCGGAGAAATGCAGCCATTGTTAATATAATGAGAACGGTTTGCGCTCTAGTTAGTAGACCAACAAATCTGCATCAAATTTTGCGTTAAGCTTGAACATTGGTCTGCGGAGACTTTTCAGACGATTCAGGCTTTTGGGGGACGATGAAACAAGTGAAGCGCAAACCTAAATGCCGAGAATCTGTTGAAAGTGAACCTGGAAGGCCTGAAGCAGGCTGAATCCTTATAAATATTGAACATGTATGGGTTGCAATTAGTTGTCGTTGTCCTATGTGCAGTGTTTCTTGTATCTTGTGTCTTTTTGAATAATTGTAGGATCTATTATAAATGTAATTAAAAGAAAATATGGATAAGAAATTGAATATAATAATGTTAATATTAAATGTGAATATAATAAATGCAATAATACATATATAAATAAAATATTTAATGTAATACTATATAATTAAATGCAATATATATCAATATTAATGTTAATCTATTTAATAATCGATCTTATAACAAATGTAATGCTAAAATATATAAATAATATTAAATACAATATTATTCTTTATATATATATATATATATACACATATAAAATAAATGTAATAATAAATATATAAATATTAATATAATATTAAATAGAATTATATAAATTTTAATATTAACGATAGTCAAATAAAAAGATTTTTTTAATTAACTTTTATTTAGTAAAATTGGCCATACGGTTCCTTTTGTCCATTCCAACTTATCGAACATCATAAATAATCTTAGCGTATCATTTAATTGTAGTGTTGTGATATGTTTGCCATGCTGCTCAGCACTTTCTGATTCCTCTTTATGATTGACAGTTCATTTTAAAATGCATTCCAGTTCCTAACGATTTCAATGTGATCTGTACATGGGCAATTTCCTCCTTTTGCTTTCAGATTCATTCTCCCTTCAGGCTCGGCCTTCGTTAAGTGAATACATGCTCTTTGGAGTACAGGTTAGGTGAAGGAGTTGGATGGTGACGAACTCTCTACTGTTTGACCCTGAACGACTCCGTGTTTGGTAGTAAGCTTCGCATCATTGTCTTGCTTCGAGGTGAGGCACTGTTCCCAGAGTTTTAAGATATTTTACTGGATGTGAAATGTCAAGATGCCTCTGCACACTTCAGAACTCATCCTACTTCTGCTGTCTCCTATAAAGACAGAGTGTTTTTCCACTTCACAAAGTACTAGAAGCTTTGGCACCGGAAAATCTGGAACTGTGCTTTTTACAGAACCCAAAGTTCCTGGTTTAGAGGTTTGGTCCCTGCTCATTATTAGAACCAACTACACAGAAGAGTCCTCAGGGACTCTGGGTCTTTGGTAACCCTTGCATCTGAATACAGCCACATATACAATACAATACTGTACTGTGGTGAGGATAAAATCTCCAAGCCCTCTTCCCAATACTACACCTGTGACCAGAGCACCAGTGTGTAAACTCAATGGGCAGTGGTGGCCTAGTGGTAAGGGACTTGCGAGTGTAATCAGAGGGTCATGGGTATAAATCACAGCCCTGGTACCACTGAGGTACCCTTGACCACCTGCTATACTGCTCCCTGGGTGCTGTTGATAGCTGCCTGCAATGCAGAGGTCACATTGTTGTCATGATGCACTTTGTGTAATGGGGTGTGTTCACAATGACCAGAGGTCCCTTTCAATAAAGCCTCATATCATATATTTTGTAATGAGGTAAGCTACGTAGAACAGAGCAGTACTCACACTGACCGTTTTGATCATATTTTTATATCAGACAGAAAGCAATGTCAGTGTAACTGTGGCTGGGTTATACCCACGATTCTGTGTAATTCAGCATGTTTGACTTTTCTCAATATGCAAATTAGTCCTGTTTTAATTCCATATAGTCTTATTTGTATAAGTTCATATACATTTTTGCTTAACTTTCATTACAAAAATGTGTAAGGGCAGTGGTGGCCTAGTGGTTAGGACGCTGCCTTTGAGACCCGAAGGTCGCAGGTTCGAGTCCCGCCACGGGCACTACTGATGTACCCTTGAGCAAGGTACCGTCCTGCTACACTGCTCCCCGGGCGCTGTTGGTAGCTGCCCGCCGCTCCACGTGTGCACGCGTGATGGGTTAAATGCAGAGGTTGCATTCCGTTGTGGTGCTTGAGTGTGTTCACAATGACAGAGTTACTTTCACTTCTGTATCATATTAATTATCAGCTGGCAAACAGTCATTGGAAAGTCTGCTGTTAAAAATGACCCTGTTCATATGTGATGTTTGTGAGTGTCGACCTGTCTTCAAGGTCCCGTCCCCCTATAAGTTGTCGCCAAACACAGGTGTTAGGCCGCAAGGTCAGAAGCACAGAGTCTCAATCAGCGTTGAAGATCTCCGGGGCACTGAATAATCGTTAGCAAGAGATTATACGGCAGTTGTACACTGTGAGCGTTCGGAAGCAGTTTCAGCCGGTCGTGACCGTCATGGTCCGAAAAGTCTGGCTTCTTACGGAGTAGAGTGTCCTTGATTGGAGATTGACGCAGAAGCGAAGAGACGTTTCATCTAAAACGATCTTGTTTAGCCTTGGCCAAGTGGTTTCAGGGCCTACGGATGGTGAGGTGTCAAGGGTCCTGGAGTTGTAAGGGACCTTGGGCCCTGGGCCGAGTTCACCATATGTAATGCCTTGCCTTAAACTGGGAGACCTGTGTATAAACAGGTTACTGATACTGCCTGCACTATAGAGAGGCACTCATGTACTTGAATTTATCTGCATCTCTTTAACGCCAAAGAGTCCCCACCCTCCTTTAAATCTTTGCCTACCTTTGTCGAGGTTTGTCTAGACCGCCTGGGTGTGCATCTGCATGTGTTTGTGAGAGTGAGACCTTTTGGCAGGTACGCGATTGTGTTGATTAGATAACGCGCAGTAATGAACGCAGTCGCTGCTGTAATTGCTGCGAATGGTTCAGGGGGTGTTAATCATGATACTTAACCTTTGGAGACTGAGCAGGAAAAGGAAATCGAACAGTTTGCGAGAGCATCCTCCTTTTCTCGCCACTGAGATCACACACCGGCTTTCGCATTGGAGCCAGAGCTTCATCGCTGGATACAAATCGGTAGCTACTGTAATGAGCTGAGCAGGTCATTCCCTGAAAATGCGACTCAGTGGAACTGAGTGGGAGAGGCACAACGACTGTTCAACACACTTTTGTACGTAACCCAAGAAGATGGAGATGAAGTGTGAAAGCTCAGGAGTTTATGGGTAACTGAGTAGACTAATCTACTGATGATTGTTTGATGAAAACTTTGTCTGAGAGATTTTGGATTTTTAGACCTGTTTGGTGAGTTATGGCACTGGATGAGGAGAGCAAGTGAGGTTCTTAATTTTGTCACCTGTTTTTGACAAAAGGAGCAATATTGGATGATTCTTTCCTCACTAATCGCATGGTTTGGATACAACACTTGTTCTTGGATTCTCTTTATCTTGTAGCATGTTTTAAATCACATTTATGGAGAAATATGGAAACTTCTAATGAAGATAGAGCAGTGGAGGCCTAGTGGTTAGGACGCTACCATTGAGACCCGAAGGTCGCAGGTTTGAGTCCTACTACCGTAGGTACCATCCTGCTACACTGCTCCCCGGGTGCTGTTGATAGCCTCCCGCCGCTCCACGTGTGTACGTGTGATGGGTTAAATGCAGAGGTTGCATTTCGTTGTGGTGCTTGAGCGTGTTCACAATGACAGTCACTTTCACTTTTCACTCTTAAGTTCTCAAACTTTCAACACCTCTGTATTTTACTGAGAGGCTACAATCGCATCTTCTATAGCAACATACGACACATGAGCAGTTGGATGTTAACACATCATTTTGTCCTGCTTGATATTTTTTTTAGAATTTCTGTAAAGACAATTTTGGTTAATTATGATTTTAACTTAACTTTTTAAGCAGGATTTGGGAATTAGTACTTTACGTTATTTGGAAATACCAACAAATTCTTAAAGTCCATAAAAAGTCATTTGTACCAAACCTAATATAAAGCTTGTGGATCTTTTCGTGCATCTTTTTCAGACCCAGATCCATTGGCATGTAACCCCGTGAGCGTTTCGCGGAGGCTCGACATTTGAGTGGCCAGCGTAATGTTATCTTAGAGAAGAATAGTGCTTACCGCAGTCTTGAAATGTGATGCATTTAAAATGTGAGTGTAATCAGTTTTTTAGTGCACAAACAACTGTGAAACGTAAATTTCATTTCAAAGCCCCGTTGGCTGCTTTTACAGACCGTAGGGTGTGTATTACGATCACAGTGTGTCTCCTTTTTTCCATTTTCAAAAACCAGCATTTTTGGGGCCTTTCTGAACGGCAAAAGCTCGGGGAGTTTATTGATTGGTTTGCTCAGAGCAGATTTAGAAAGACAGTTATTCACCCTGAAGCTGGGGCTCATTATGACTTTCATGTGCAGATGGACCGGGGTAATCAACCTATTTTTTTTTTTAGCTTGAGAAACGTGCTGATCTTGATGAAGTGTACATACTCCGTGTAGAGTGTGAACGCACCCTTTTCAGCCCCTGTCAGCCGCTAGCTTTTGCACCTCAACCCCAAATTCCCGTTTTTATTTTACCCTCTAATTGGGCCACCATGAGGAGCCCATCAGGCAACAGTGTGTACCACCTGTGACTGCTACAGTGTGTGTGTGTGTGTGGTTGAGAGGGAGTTTGAATTTAAATCCCTAGTGTTTCACGTACTATACTCTCCTGCCTGTGTACACTGCATCAGGGGGGTTTTAGAAGCTGCAGCGTTCACTGCTGTAATTTTAGCACATGCAGTGTTTTTGTTCCAGTTACAAAGGCAAAGAAAATAGCATCATGATTCACTCATGAATAGTGCAGCGTTTTGACTAAGAAGTTCTGTTCTGTTTTATTGTTTTTTTTCTCTGCCAAAATGATTAAAGAAAATGAGATTTTTTTACAGTCATATTTATCTTCTGGATAAGGTGAGAACTGTGACCGACGTTGGTTTTAATGATCTGCAAATTCGACCACTAGTGTTATAAATTGGAATTGCTTATGTCTAAAGCCGATGTGAAAGCAACTCTATTCATCGAAAACTCGACCACAGCCCACAAACGTAGCAACGCAGGCAAATGAAAGTCCCAGAAAGTTCTAGAAAGTTTCGAAAGATTGTAGAATTTCTAGAAAATTCTGGACAATTCTAGAGAATATTGGAATTCCGGAATATTCTGGAAGTCTGCTTAGCATTGGAAGTGAATCAGGAATGTTCTTGAAAACAAACATTTTAAAATGCCAATTTCCTGGCCGCAAAAGCAACGTTTTTGTGGAACTGTAGTCATTTTCTAATTATTTTAGGCATAAGGGTTTAGGAAAACACATAATCAGCCACCTGCTTAATATTGTATAGATACCCCCTGTGCTGCCGATGTGTCTGTGTTCCGACACTTTCATCATACCCAGCATTACACTGTTTGTGCTACAGTAACTCTAATGTCTTTTGGGCTAGAATTCACTCCCCACATGCATCAATGGCTGAATACCAGGAGAACTTTTGGAGGTGACATATTCATCTATCCATCACTGTTTGCTCCATAACAGTGGCTCAGATCTACATGCTCAACAGTTTTTCCTGCTGGTAACACAGCGACTTGAAGGCAGCCTAATATAGCCCAGTTTTGGACAGGTGCTGACATAGCAAGATTGCAACAGCCCGTTTAAGTTGTTTTTTTGATAATGATGTGGACAGTGCTAACACCAGTCTAGTACCTCCCATAGGTTGGCAGTTAGAACTTGAGACTTGAGGTCAGACTGCCAACAAGTCTAAACTGCTTCAGTCCGCTGTAGTCCTTTTATAACTTTTTGGCACTCAACAAAGCACCTAAGTGCAATTACGGCCACTGTAATATAATATACACACGTGGACAAAATTGTTGGTACCCTTCAGTCAATGAAAGAAAAACTCACAATGGTCACAGAAATAA
>JBBPDA010000152.1:18031377-18044784 GCA_037974385.1 Arnoldichthys spilopterus | reverse complement strand
GTGAAAAACCCTCCCCGAGCTTGACATCGGGAACTATACAGTACAGCTCAGAACTGTACACCTACACATAAACCTGCACAGAAATAAGCACTTGGTGCAGTGTTGCACCAAAGTTGCCCCGAGAGTTTCTTTCCCTCTTCTTACGCCGCTTCGGTTTTTCTTCGCCGAGTCTTTATTTATACGTTTTTTGGATCTAGGCCTTCAGTTTGAACCTTAAATGTCAAAACACTGTCAAAAAAAAAAAATAGAAGCAAGAACACCTCCTATTGTAATGCTAATTCCTTCCTCTTGAGTTTTCAGTTTTTCCGCTGGTAACATTTTTATGTTGGAGGCCACCACGCCAACATCTTCGCTGCCACAGCAGAAAAACGAATCGGAAAGAAAGAAAATAAATCGCTCTACCAAGAAGCCCACGACACCCCGCATCAACCACCTGCAGGTCCTCTCTCACCACATCCATAAAGCTCCACTTTGGCCTTCCTCCTTTCCTCTTCCCCGGCAGCTCCTTCCTCAGCATCCTTTTCCCAAGAGCCTCTATCTTCCTCATATGTTCAAACCGACACAATCTCACTTCTCTGACTTTGTCTCCAAACCGTCCAATTTGAGCTGTTCCTCTAATACGCAGGCGATGTGGCGCAATGGATACCGCATTGGACTTCTAAGCTTAGGTTTGAGGCCATTCAAAGGTTGTGTGTTCGAGTCCCACCAGAGTCGTGGTTTGGGCAGTGGTGGCCTAGTGGTTAAGACGCTGCCTTTGGGACCTGAAGGTCGCAGGTTTGAGTCCTAGCCCAGGCACTACCGAGGTACCCTTGAGCAAGGTACCGTCACGCTACACTGCTCCCCAGGCTGTCCGGTTCTCCACGTGTGCACATGCGATGGGTTTAATGCAGAGGTCACATTTCGTTGTGGTGCTAGTTCACAATGACAGTCACTTCACTTCGAATATTCTCTATCCTAATCCTGTCCATCCTCGTCACTTCCAACACAGACGTTAGCATCTTTAACCTCCAGCTCTGCCGTCTCTCTTTCCGTCAGTGCCACCATCTCCAGCCCATATAACATAGCTGGTCTAGCATCTTGTAAACCTTCCCTTTCACTCTTTGTCACAGATTAGAAGCCTATAACACCCCCCCCCCCGGCCCTTAAAAAATACAGAGTACTTAAGTTCCCAGAAGTTCTTATTTCTAGATGGCCCTACTACTTCAGCTCTCTTTCATAGGCCTCCTGTTTGCTGTCTTTCATGAAAAATGCAGTTACACCCCCACACACAAGGGACTGGGCATTTTATTCAAGGGTTTATAGATTCTAGGGGTTATGATTTTGGGGTTTACCTTGTAAGACGATGCCATAAATCGCATCCCAGAATTGAAAATAGGTGTATGGTTAAACTTCTACAGACTTACAGGAGATCAGCAAATCTAGCCCAACACAAAATATGGACTGTAATTTAATAAAGTGGGGTGTTTTTGTGTCTCAAAAAAGTTAATTTGCTTCACGTCCTTCGGAGAGTCCTTTCCGCGTTCCTCATAAGGTTTCAGGCATTATGCAGCCCGAGGTCGCATGCAACCGTGGGCGTACTGTGTGTGTCTGTATAGCTTGTGTTGTTAAGCAGCCGAACCGTCTTTCCTTATGGGCTGATAGCCTTGACTGGGAGCGCTGTGCTTTGAGCTTGGCAAACGGGATGGAAAAAAACAGCTAGTCTCCTCTTTATAAGCCATCTAGAACATTCTCTCCCTTTCCTCTTCACAGACCATCCAGAACATTTTCACGCTTTGTGCTTTGAGAGCTGTTGGGCCCATCAAGCCACACCGGTTTAAATACTTGACTTTGTTGTGAGGAGAACATTCAAGTGCGTTCTGTTACAAAGGACTCAAGTCAATAGATGTGTGTTCACGGCAAGGTCTCAGACAGCCTACGCTGAGAGCTGAAGCGTGGGTGAGGCAGAGGTATATCTCGTCCAATCAGAGTCGGTGCTATTCCAGAAGTGTGTCGTCTTCTGATTTTTAGGATCAGGCTCAGTTTATCAAGTGGAAATCATTGCCGTATTACAAGAACATGCAAAAACTGAGCAAGGAGGTGGCAATGCATGGGAATGAAAACTGCTGACTGATGCTGGTAGCCTCTAATTTAACAAACATTGACCTTTATTGAAACAGACTGGTTGTTCCATATTTATATTTAATAAAATGCATTGATAATCATGCAGGTTTTACTTATTGAACTAGGAACTTGAAGTGTGTTCCTGTAGCATGCACTGGCAGGCAAATAGTAACCAATTGACCAATTGACAAGACTCAAAACCATCATGGGTTTCACATTTTCTCCTTAAACCTAGAACACATGTTGTAGTTTAGAAGACTGATGCATCAAACCTCTGTAAGGACCAAGTTCTCCTTAATATTCAACCTTAGAGACTGGAGACTTCACTCAGACTTGCACACAAAGACTCAACTTGACTTGACTTGGTCCATTTACATTTATTCATTTGGCTGATGCTTTTATCCAAAGCGACTTCCAAGACGTGGAGCAGTGTAATGGGAAGGTTCCTTGCTCAAGGGTACCTCAGTAGTCTCTGGGCTGCGATCTTTTAGGTCCAAAGGGCAGTGTCCTAACCACTAGGCCACCACTACCCTACTAACCTACCCTACCCTATTCACACCAAAGACTCTCGGCTGGTCTCTGACTTGAACTTGGCTTTGAACCCCAGAGACTCAACTCAGCCTTGAAAGATTTAACTTCAATTCACACCCAGAGATTCTCAACAGGACTAACTTGAGCTCCAGAGATTCGACCTGGACTCGAACCCAAAAGGCTTAAGACTTGACTCTCGGCTGGACTCTGACTTGAATCCCAGAGACTCAGCTTAGCCTTGAAACCCATAGACTCAGGCCTTGACGTTACTCGCCATTTTCTCTTTTGCTGCGAATAAAATGTTCACCTTTTCATGGGAAATTTGGTCAGATTTGCCTGGGGGAAACGACTTCATGGTCCTTGCTGTGTCACACAGTCAGGGGTCTAATCAAGTTTGCTGTATTAAAGTTTGCAATGGTAGCTTTATAAAATTCTAGCAGAGCAGAACTCGCAAGTAGTCATTTCGCTGTCGTTTTTACACACGCTAATGTGGTTCAACCCAGCAGGCACTTCACTCACTGAGACCCAACAACCTCCCACCCCTCATCTTCTACCACCCGCATTACCACACAAGCCTCCTTCTCACACATGGAATTAAACAACTGACGAAATGACCATTTTTTTTTGTTTTTCGCCCAGTCAATGCTAACCAGTACTGCTGTGCATCACTGCAGGAAAGCAAAGCTGGCAAGAATTGCTCCTTAACTAGGCCCTGACTTGTCCCTTACTGTGCTCATATGCTTTCTTTTGTGCAAATGAACATCTGCTTTCACACTGTGGCTCACAAGATGGGTATCTCCTCCACTGATCTCACAGTTGTGTGCTTAATTACACCACAGTCTGCACAAATTATTCAAACATCAAGCTCAATACGTCATTCTGAATTGGACGAGACAGATTGCTCTCACACGTATTAGCATTTGCGCTAATCTGAATTATGCCTAGAACCGTGGGAATTTTGGACACACTTCCTTCCTGCATGAGGCGTTGCCGCTGCTCCCGTGATGTTCCAACCGCTGCGTTCTGCCTCCACTCATGACATGTTTGACCTTACTCAACCCCCCACCCCCCCACCATCTCACACCCCCACTTCTCCACCTTCACTCGCACGTGTTGCTATGGAATGTGAACATGTCTGCCTCTCTTTCTCCTCCAGCTCCTAGAGGGCAGTTTCACCTCCCAGGTCAGTCATGAAGTGGACGGCCTCATCTTCCAGCCCATCGGGGTGAGTAGAGCTCAAGGACACACACCTCCAATACCCGTCCAAAACACACACGCACAAACACGCTCGCTCATGGTTACTAGCAGCTGAAGCCAAATTTTCCCCCGAATCTTCTCATGTAGTCAAATAGACTTGTGCATGTGGTTTCTGGCACTGCACAACGTCGTGCTATCTATTCAGATATGCACAAAAATACATGTCGGCGCTAGAAACAACAGTAGCAGCTATCTCAGAGTTATGTCCTCATGAAGTGAAAAGTGACTTTGTCATTGTGAACACACTCAAGCACCACAACGAAATGCAACCTCTGCGTTTAACCCATCACACGTGCACACGTGGAGCAGTGGGCAGCTATAAACAGCGGGACGGTACCTCGGTAGTGCCCGGGCCGGGACTCGAACCTGCGACCTTCAGGTCCCAAAGGCAGTCCTAACCACTAGGTCACCACTGCCTACTGCCCCCTGTAGTGGTGTGAGACATGACACCACATGATGATGTAGATGATACAGTTTGCGCAACAGTGATCAGCGCAGTGATTATACCTGTTTGCCACATTAGCCTCATACACTGCAAATATCTAGTCAAATGAAATTTTAATCTTCAAGATTCAAGAGGTTTATTTGTCACATACATAGTTATACAAGTACAACATGTAGTGAAATGTACCCTGATCGTTCCTGAGACTGTGCATTTTTATATATATATAAATAATACAGGTAAAAAAGGAATGAAGAAGTAAAAAATATGTATTATAAAATGTAAGCAGGTAAAAATATCATATCATATTAATCTAAATATTTGAAAGGGCCTATATTCTGTATCCCTATTTTTGTTGGTTCTACTGCTTAATTACTATACATTGACCGTATACACTGGAGAGTCAAAGGTTAGTAAATTCAGTAACATGTACATAATACAGTAAGTACTGTCATTTTAAAAAGTCAAGGAAAATTCAGTTTTTTGGCTTTTTAAATGGTTTATTTCTAGACGTATTGGTTTTTTCATGAAATAATATTGATAATGTAATAATAATGTTGAACCTTTTTTTGCCTGCCAATGTACAATGTACCTGTACCTTGAAATGTACAGTACGGTCTTTAGGGTCCAGTTTTGGGCTTTAAATGAGGTTTAAAGGTACAGCACATTCACTTTCCCATTTACATTTACTAGAGAACATTTTCCCCTATTTCTTCTACTTTTCAGTAAAAACAATAATGAGAAAGCCTGGAGTCAAGTCGGTATTTAAAAACCTGTAAAACATCCATCCATCCATCCATCCATCCATCCATCCATCCATCCACCCACCCATAACTAAAGACCCACCATCCATCCATCCATCCATCCATCCACCCACCCACCCACCCATCCATAACTAAAGACCCACCATCCATCCATCCATCCAACCACCCACCCACCCATCCACCCACCCATAACTAAAGACCCACCATCCATCCATCCATCCATCCATCCACCCATCCACCTACCCACCCACCCACACATAACTAAAGACCCTAAAAACATACCCTTGGGGGTACCACCTCTAAGCAAGATTCCAGTTCAGTGTAATGTATAAACATACATCAAACCAAACAGCTCTGACTGTGGTGCACTGTGTATTCTGACACCTTTCTAGTCAGCATTCACTTTTAAACCCACTAGCAAATCTTTGCGTTCCGCAAAGCTTCACTCCCCACATACATCAGTGAGCCTTGGGTGCCCGTGGTCTTGTCACTAATTCATCAATTGTCCCTCCCTAGATCACTTTTGGTAGGTACTAAACACTGCATACCTGGAACACTGCACCAGACCTGCTGCTTCAGAGATTCTCGGACTCGTCTAGCCATCACTGTAAGGCCCCTGTCAAAGTGGCTCAGATCCTTAGACTTGCTTTTTCCTGCTTTCAGCACATCAACTTCCCGGATGCTCAGTTGCTGCTTTATATTTCCCCCCAATTCGTGCCATGAAATAACTAAACAGTCAGTGTTATTCACTTCAGCTGTCAGTGGTGTTAATGTTATGGCTGATCGGTGTAGATCCATAAGTAAGTAATTTAGCTTGAATCAATTTCAAATGATCCGTTTTACTACATAAAAGGACTTAAAACCAGTATAACAACAGTAGAAACATTATAATCTTATGTCTTAAAGACATATTGAGTAGGCTTAAGGTCATTGTACCTGACCAGATGTCTAACAGCCAAAAAGATGGACTGTCTTGACTGTCCAGCTGCATTTGACGTTGCAGTTCTTGTGGACAGCAGGTTTTCAGGCCCAACGCTCTCTCTGCACTTTTTCTGGGGGTCCCTGTCCAGTTTAGTAGGGAGTTCAGTAGGTGCTTGGTTAAACTGGACACTGTCCCCGTTCAGGCTTTGGTTTGGTGCTGCTGCTCTACAGCTCTGTCTCAGAGGGGCTGTTCATCATTCTGAAAGCTGCGTGTGGGCGTAGCTACTTATTTCCCTTCCTCTGTTCATTCGTCTCTCTCGCGCACTCTCTCACTCTCAGTCTCTCTTGCTTTCTCTTTTCCCTTCGTTCCATTTTGTGCACTCACCCTCCGCGCCCTCTCTCTCTCTCTCTCTGTCTGTCTCTCTGTCTCTCTCCCTCTCTCTCGGTCTCTCTCCCTCTCTCTCTCTGTCTCTCTCTCTCTGTGTGTCTCTCTCTCTCTCTCTCTCTCTCCACGTTCTCTCTCAATCTCTATTTTTTGCTCTCTTTCTTGATTCTCTCTCTCTCTCCTCCTCTCTCTCTCCCTCTCTCTCTTCACGTTCTCTCTTAATCTCTGTTGTGCTCTCTTTCTTGATTCTGTCCCTCTTTCCCTATGTTATCTCTCTCTTTCTTTCTATGTTCTCTCTCTCTTTCTCTCTACGTTCTCTCTCTCTTTCTCTCTCTCTCTCTCTCTCTTTATGTTCTCTCTCTCTCTCTCTCTATGTTCTCTCTCTCTTTCTACGTTCTCTCTCTTAACATTCTCTCTCTCGACGTTATCTCTTTCTCTCCCTCTCTCTCTTTCTCTCTCTCTCTCTCTCTCCCCCCCCCGCTCTCCCTCTCTCTCGCCCCTTCTCCCTCGCCCACCTTCCCTCTCCCTATCAGTATGGTGGTGATGTTGCCCCTCACTGGTGGTTCTAAACTGTGTTATCAACAGATGCCCAGGGCTTATCAACCCCATTAATCCCCCGTCAACGATCTCCGACTTCCAGACAAACACGGCACCAAGGACAAGGGCACACAAAGGCGGCTTTCTGCAGCTGCGTATTCAGTTATTCAGTGCCACCACTGCCCTGCAGAGTGATAACACGGGACTCCATGTCCGCTACCGCAACTCGATCGGCTCAGCACATCAAACAAGTGACACGTTGTAGGCAGGTGCAGGAGCTCTGTGATGATGCTCAAGCATCGAAATCACCCATCAGTCCCGTTTGACATGCGATAGGCTCGGTTCTAGTCATCTTTGACTTCAACATGTTCTCTTTTCCTTGCCAAAGCTCGTCCTTGAGTCTCGATTTCAAGTGAATTCAAGAAAGCAGATTATGTGAGAACGCCTTTGATGTTTGGAAGACGTGCCGGAGGATGTTGTGGTGGTGATGAAGAGATCGGTTTCCTCTGATTGAATGGGGTTTGCTCACAGAGTCTTGCCCATGTTGCTTCTCTGGTCAGCGTTACATATAGGGTTACGTCCAGCCTGGCTTGGGTCTGGCGGCTGTCAGGCTAGGCCAGGGCTAGATACAGGAGGTATGGGTGAAGGCAGAGACAAGAAAGAATACGTAAGTGCTTGCTCATTGATTCACAGCTCGAATATTCCGTTAGCTATAGGTTCATTCAAAATTCAAAACATTTTTTTTGTCTCACAGATGCACAAGCGAGCGAGTGAGGGTCATACATATGAATCGAGTCGATACCAGTGCCAGTAAGATCGGATTACAAGTACCAAAGTAGAAACACCATATCAGCAACTAGCCATTCGAATGAAAAAGCAGTAAATAGAGCACAGAGGTGACGGTTAGTAAGTAAAAGTAAGTATTTATTTCTAAAACACTTTTTTTCTAAAACACAGATTTCTGTACATACAATCAAAAAATAATAAGAAAATAAGTTTAAAAAAAAAAATAAATAAAAAGAATAAAAAGAATATATTCAATTATTCCAAAAAACAAAATATTAAAGACATGTCAACTTATTAAGAGTTTAAAAATCATGTGTAGGCCTTGAGTAGATCAGTTGTCTTTACGGTGTCCACAGAAAGTCCTGGTAAGCCCAGTGAACCACGGTGACTGAGGGAGAGTTTTCAAGCAGTCACACACATTTGGGTTGTGTACACCACACTGAAGGTCCGCGTTCGTAAAGAAAAACAGTCCATCTTTCTATTTTTACAACTACATCCTCGCAGTTTCTGCAGGTTGGGGTTTAAGCTCCACCTTGCCTAAAATTCAGAGCCGTTCTCGTCTACCAGACAGCCCCTTCAGAACTAGCACCACCAGTTCAGTAAAAACCAGGGGGCGGCGTTCAGAGTCGAAATCGCCTCGTTGAAACGGAACGATCGAGCCACCGTTTGGTGCCGCAAGCGACAGATGTGATATTTAGACCAGTCGAATTCAGGAGGTGGTCTTGGAACACATGCTGGTTAGGAGATATATTGAGCAGCCAGCGAGACGCATGCTGTATAAACTCGAATTTCTGCCTCACAAAAGACAGCTTATTTTGATTGAAGTGTATTGGCAGCCGCGCTGCTGCACTGTTCTTCTGGTGTGCGTTCAATATTTGTAGTCAGTCAGACTGCGCTACCAGTTCAACCCTGTACCTCCGCTACTGTGGAGAAAAAAAGAAACATTGGACAGGCCCAGGCAACAATTTACAGGCTACAGATATTCAGTATTCCTGGGTAAAGCCTGAAGGAACATGAAGGAACGGATATGCTGTCATTTTAACCAGCCTTCGATCCACAAGTAAAGCGTAAACTTCATAGATGTCCACTCAAGTCACAGGCTCTCATTTTCTATAGCATTCCAAGCTATATTTGATGTAATATTTGTTTCTAAAAAGTAGTGATGATGTGGATTTAGCAGGGGAGTCTATACTAGCAGTATGTGGAGATACCCATCTCTTTCCACAGTGGGAAAAGCTTCACGTTTCAAATCGTTTAGCATGGAAAGAAAGGGGTGTTGGGGTGAGCGCTAATACCGCCTGAAGTGGTTATGCATTAGAGAGGAGTCGGAGACCATGTGAAATTAAAGAATGGCGGCACTCTGATCATCATAACTGTCCTTACATAATTTAGAGGATTCCTTCTTATAGCAGTCTCTTATATAGCAGCCGTCATGATGAAAGTGGAGGAACTTTCTAAAGTTCTCATGGACTATAATTTTAAACAAAAAAGCTATAGAGCAAAATTAAATATCCCTGTCAGTACAACTGACTTCATTCAAGTATTCAAGTAGAAAGGAACCACAACAAATAGTCCCCAATTAGGAGACATGGTAGTTCTCTCCCTGTCAACCAGAGGAGGATGGGTTCCCCCTTCTGAGCCTTGGTTCCTCCCAAGGTTTCTTCTTACTGCTAGGGAGTTTTTCCTTGCCTCTGTCGCCCTTGGCTTGCTCTTTGGGGGCTCGGACCCGGTTTCTGTAAAGCTGCTTTGTGACAACGTCAGTTGTAAAAAACGCTATACAAATAAACTTGACTTGACTTGACTCTGCGGCTAATGATAAGGAAGGTAAGAGAGAAGCCAGCAGCAACTTGAAAAGAGTATGGGCTGAAAGCAACTGAAGTAGCTGCTGTGCTTAAAAGAGAGAGAAAACAGAACTCTCTAGCAATGGTTCAGCTCATTTGGTCAAAGAAAGGATGTATGTGTAGTCTCAAGAAGACTGTACCCACAGTGAAGCTCCTTTTCATTATGCGTCCTCAAAAAAAGCGTGAATAAAGTGATGTAGCGGGATTTATTTGCTGGAGTATCTCAACAGCCAAGGAAGGGACCAGGGGAGGGGCGAAAACATGATAAGATGGACCCAGACATACAGTAAAAACAGTTTAAGACTTTTTTTTAATATACGGATATTGAAGTGAGTGAGTCTAACAGAAGGGCCTTATGAGACGAAGGTGCTTGCGTAGCCTAGCCAATCTCATCTTGCATGTCATTGAAAATGTATAAAGCTAAATTGAAGGCAGTCGACGATGGTCTGTCAAGAGTCATGAGCCAAAATTGAACCAAGATGCTGCAGAGAGCACATTGCATCTTACTGTAGACCCCCCAGTGCTCAAATTACCTACACATTTGAGGTCAAAACACAGTAAATGCATAATTTTAAGTGGATGTGTGCATGGGAAATACTGTAATAAGAATAATGGTCACACTTGATTTTCATAGATCTACATATGCTCTGATGTTATCGCAAGAGTTAGATTTTGGGTTAGGATTAGATCTAGTTGGGGCTAATGCTAAGGTTTGGTTTAGGGTCAGTTTTGGGTTAAGAAGTCACTTGGATTTTACAGATATTTAGTTGAATGTCGAGCAAAGATAAATCTACGAAAGATCTGCAATAGGATGTCCAAATAAAATGTTCCCAGAATGACCAATTTATCCAGGGTTTTTGATGAAATGTGGAACCTTTGACTTGTTTTAACTATTTGAACAGAATTGTCCAAATCTGGAATTTCTACACATCTTGACAGTTTTATCGTAACTGTGGGTTTTAATAATAACATGGCGCCGATTCAGCAGCTAGGTCAAGCACCTTTGGTTGTGTTTTAACCTTGAACAGCACCACACACAGACATGGGCATAACTTAAACGTCCTTCCATCACGATGTGTAAAATGATCTATTCAGTCTATGAAGGCTGTTGCTGCATCAGATCATTTTGTGCTGTTTTCCAAGGTAAGCTCAGAGATTAAAGCCCAGAAAAATAGGATGGCATAGGATGGACTCTGAGGCTGTTCCACACTTCTCCGAGAGTTGTAAAGCATATGATAAGGCTCTCGTCGGTTCCTCTGTCGATAACCTGGTTTAAATAAGACCAATGTGGTGAAAATAATGTTAAAAATAAGTAATAAAAGAAAGGTGTTAGCAGAGTAACCAATCTATCCAAAGGTCTTTGGTGAAAAAGAGGAATTTAGGCTTTGTTTTTGTCGTAAAGTAGCTTCTGAATACCGTACAGAGACCTGAATAGTAACATAATGACCATGTACTGTAATTGAAATAATTAGCGGAGTCTCTTTGGTTGTTTGCTATCGATCTGGCACTTCTAACATCCCTATATATGATTGGTAAGCAAGGCTGTGGATATGAGAGAAGTGTTCAGTCTTAAGCTACTTTAGCTACTTTGTGCTAAAACCTTCTTTAGGGGAATGAAAAACCTTCAAAAAAAAAAAAACTGCCCCAGTTTTACTCCCTGATTGCGTTTTCACGCAGGTGTGCAGTTTCTCTTGAATGGTATTGGGGGTGTTCAGAGCTGCTTGTGCTTAAATCACCACCTCTTCTCTCCTCGTCTCATCTGGCTGCTTTTACTGGCAAAGGAGCCTCTCCATACACACGTTTTCTGGGACCATGTTCAAGTGTTGACGTTAAGGCTAGCCGTAATTAAATAAGTGTAATTTTGTAATTGATTACATCGTGAGTTAAATAATTGATTCTTACAGTAAAAATGAAAGTAGGAAGAAGGTTGGAAAAAAAAAAAAGGCCCCGATGACGGATGTGACTTCCTATACGAAACGGTACTGTCACAGCGATCTGTCACCGCAAGCCTGAGCTGTCTTTGTCCTATGGTGGAAGAGGCAGTAGTCATGGAAACATTCGAATCGCTCACATGTCAGAGTAATCTGCATATCTCCAAAACATGCAGATGAAAAGTAGACCAGGCGCGGTTTGCCTTGCCAAAAAGTTGCACTCTGTCTCACCCGTTCCCGTTTGGTCTTTCACGCTTTGCGCTGGCGATAAATGAGGGTTAGAGGCTTGGGGGCCGCGTGCGGTTTTTCTGTAGGAAAATGCTTGGCCTCCCGTTCACCGTTCGCTTGGGCAGACAGCAGGATGTCACCGTGCAGATTGAGGATGGCAGGAAGTTGGCACACATCTTGCTCCTACAAAATAAGCACAAGCAGACAAATCCGCGAGTCTTTGCATGGCTAAAACGCTCTGTCCGTCAGCGCAGTAGAACGTGCCGTTTCAAACCTTATGTCAGAACCGTTGTTGGTGGCACACGGCAACAGTTGGTTTTTCGTTTTTTAAGCAATTGATAGATGATAAATTTCCACTGGCTGCTTTTTCCAGCCATATATATATAACATCTGGGAATTGCAACAGTGGCAGCGATAATGTACTATCATAATATTTGGGCCACAGTATAATATTAATGTGATTCTTCATCTTGAAAACAAACAGCCCTTTTTGTACAGTAATCTAATCTGAGAGTAGAACAAGGTTTTGCACCATCTTGTGAATTTCCGAAGCAATAATCATAGAAGACATGCAAAAAAAAGAATATTTAATAAATGTAGAAAATCTTTTTAAAAATAATATTCAATAAATTAATTAATATTACTTCACACAGCTGTATCAGTTTAACATTGTGTTTAAAATTTCATGAGACTACACAGTCTTCTCCTGCCTCCGGTCTAATCTCCAAAGGGCTGATGTGGCTGCATTTTTTTTTTTTTCGCTAGAAATGAGAAATTTTAAGCTAATTTTCAAAATTAAAAATGAGCTAATTTTACACATGGAATTAGGTTCATGATTGGGATGAAAACCTGCAGCTACGTGGACCTTTTAAATGCTAGATTGAGTAACAATAAAAACGTTTTATCACTTCTCTATATTTGTGAGCACAAGCTGGATATGTTCTGTTTAATGGAAACCTGGCTCTCTTCATCTGGCACCGAAACCTTTAATTGACGAGACCCCACTTAACTATAAAACTTCAATAAGTGTTAAGGAAGGACAGGAAAGCTGGAGGGGAAGCAAATATCTTTTCTGGTGACTTCAAATGTTTATGATAATATTCAACTTTTGACATGTGTTATAATATTCATCATAACTGGGGATTTAAATGTCCATGTGGATGATTCAGCAGCTACTGAGTTCAAGCACTTTTTTGTTATGTTTTAACCTTGAACAGCATGTTAATGAACTAACGCACAGACATGGGCATAACTTTAACCTCCTTATATCACATGGTGTCAAATGATCTATTCAGTCTGTGAAGGACGTTACTTTATCAGCTTTTTTTTTTTCAAAGGTAAGCTCATTTTCAAGAGATTAACCCCCAGAAAAGGGACATTGTAAAAAGCATAGGATTAACTTTGAGGCTGTTTCACACTTCTCAGAGAATATAAAAGCATGTGATAAGACTCTAGACAGTTGATAACCTGATGGAAATTTTAACAATGTAGTTAAAAACTGCATTGGAGAAAGTGGTGCCCGAACAGCTTAGAGCAATTAAACATAAAACAGTTTCCATGGGAAAACTCTGGATGTCCTTCAGTTAAAACAGGCATATTGGAAAGCTAAGGGCAAATGGAGGAAAACTGAATTAGTGGTGCATCACATTTATCTATTGCAGTAGTTTAGGATCTTGGTGTGGTT
>JBBPDA010000152.1:18014080-18024157 GCA_037974385.1 Arnoldichthys spilopterus | reverse complement strand
TCTCTCTCTCTCTCTCTCTCTCTCTCTCTCTCTCTCTCTCTCTCTCTCTCTCTCTCTCTCTCTCTCTGTGTCTCTGTCTCTCTCTCTCTCTCTCTCTCTCTCTCTCTCTCTCTCTCTGTGTCTGTCTGTCTCAGCCCCTTATATGCACTCGTTCCCTTTCTCTCATTATTTTCAAAGGGTTCAGAGAAGAGAGCAATGACAAAGGCAAAGAGACCGAGAGCTGAAGAAAGGAGCTACAGAAAGCTCTGCCCTTTCGGCTACATTCTACAAGAGTGTCCCAGGGAGAGAAGCTGGGAAAGAAGAAGGTCTTGTTTATAGTTTTAGCTTCTGGCCTCGAGTTTGTACCGTGGATTTATTTGTTTTTCAGCAGTGATTACCAGCCTTAGACCTGGAGACCACAAACACTGTTTCTCCCTGTTTTCAACTGAATCAGCTCATCAGACAGAAGGTACACTGTGTGGTATCCACAAAGTATGTGGACAGTCCATCTAATTTTTGAGTTCAGCCATGCCTAACAGGTGTTTACAATCGTGCATAGACATGCAGTCGAATGGGTCATGATGAAGAGGCCAGTCATTTTAAGCTGGTGGCTTTGGCCACTTTTGCCAAAAGTCCGAAGCAGGAAACTACACAAACACAGAGAGAGGATGCCTAGTGATGATGGACATAGCACATACAAATCACCTCTGTTGCATCGTTCACTACAGAGTTCAAAACTGCCTCTGGAAGCAACATCAGCACAAGAAGTGTGTGTCAGGAGGTTCATGGAATGGCCATCCTTGGTCAGGCAGATGCAGCGTAGGCTAGAGCGGTGTAACGCATGTTCCCTGGAGCTAATAATCACGCTTCACCATCTGGCCTTCTGTTGGACATATCTGGGAAATACTAGGAAAACTGTACGTGTGAACGGTAGAATGTGTAGTGTACCAACAGTAAGGTATAGTAATCTGTCTATAGAGCTTATAAAGGTGTTATATTCTTCCCGTGAAAACTGCCTAGAAGTTTCCAGAATTTCCTAGAACTTTCTGGGACTTTCCAGAAAATATAAGAATTCACCTGTTTTGCCACTATAAATATGAAACGTTTGCAGGCTGCGGTCATAAAATAAAAGATTGTCATGAATACAGCTGTTTTGACATCAGCTATAGACATCAGCCGTTGAGAAATAACACTTGGAAGCCAAAAATAAAAGTTGTGTAACATTGTGTTATTGCATTACAACAAAGTCATTTAATTAATCACATTTACATTCAGTTTACATGCTGTTTTGACAGCTTTGTGCAAGTTTTTCTCAATATTTTTTTATGCCTATGACAAACAAATGACAATCAGTAAGTTGAAAGTAAATGTCTTTTCTGAGAACCAACCATTTTTATTATTATTATTATTTGCAAAAGTTTAAATTCTTTGCTTTTATTGAACCTTAATTTACCAATAATTAATACAAGATGAGAACATGAGTTGAACTCCGACTTCTAAGGCTTACCCACCGTTAGCAGCACTGTTAGCTTACGGTGAGTCAGCTCGCATCCTATAATCTTTTCCCAACATTGAACTTCAAAGGAGGTTCAAACTTTAGGGTCTGTCCCTACTGCTCTGCTGACGTGATGCTGCTCAACTCCAATCCCAATTAAAACAGTTGAAATGAAATGGCTCCTGGCTATCCAACTGTTCCACCTTTATCAGTGGTTTTGCAGGCCCGGGCTGGGAATAGCCTCTGTCCCTCTGCTGCATGGCTCTGAATACCTAAAGCCTTGCTGGTAACGCCACTGCACTCCCCTACCACTCCCCCACCATCGCCCCAACCCTCGAGCACTTTACCGGCCTCAACAACATGTAGGCGTAAACCAACGACTGGACAAACTTTGACTTTTGTTTGCTCCTTGTGTGCTGAAAGGATTACAGTCTTTGTCCATTCAGTGTTGGCCCACACACACACACACTATTAGATGTAAGGTATGAGTTTGAAATGGCACACCAGAGGGCACTCTCAGTTCAAGGAGTGGAGAGTCAGTCATGGACGTGACCAAAGAAGAGTGAGATGATGATACGTGAGAGAGCAAGAAAGGTGAAGAGACGACATGGAAGTGCAGCAACAAAAATTCCTGGAGATGAACTGGTCCAGCTCCTTAATTTTGTCTAGGTTCATCATTAGGATCGTAGGTGATTGCACGCTTTATATTCATCCATGAGTCTCCTACGAAGGGAAAGACGCCATAGTAGCATTACCAAATAGGACTGGTCTTTGTTCAAGCCATAAAATTGTACATTTTAATAGAAAATATCTAAAATATATATTTATATGGTTTTATTGACTTTATTGGCCTCATCCCCTCACCTCAAGAGCTACAAATTGCTTTTCAAAGGTTCCATTAAGCTAAAAGTGCAAAAATCTCATATGTTGGAGCACTTTGCATTATCTGAACATGCTCAGTGTAAAATATGACTAGTATAATAAGCAAAAAATGTTTAAGGATTCATCAAGTAATGTGGACCTTATCCAAGTACATACAGCTGATTCCAGCATGGTCAAGTCAGTGCTGCTGAGTACTTTAATCCTTTAATGACCACACCAGGGAGAAAAGCAATGACAAAAGTTATTTGGGGCAACAATAGCAATATTTATTTCTTATTCCGCAACCACATGGTTTTTTAAATGTAGGCCTCTATCGACCAGTCGAAATTTCTCTGTATCGTAAAACAAACAAATGGACAAATGAGTAAAAATCAAGTCCAATTCTTGGATTTTCTCAGAGAAACTTCTCAGGGGAATTCGTGAAACTTCCTAAAATGTGTGTTGGTGCAACAAAACCACCTGCAACCCTCATGCCTTTGTCTGACATCCAGTAAAGACGCTCGCTAAAAAGGTTTACTAATTAAAGAAGTTTAGTGCATGGTTCAATAGTATATAGGGACTCAACGGAATATTTGACTAGAACACTAATGGGTTAAGCCAGTCTGGTGCTTGAGTTAACTCCAGCTACTCTTTAAGCCATTGACCAAGAGTCATATAGCTTGAGGGGGGACAAGATCACTGTTTCAGCAGCTCTGTTGCATTGCCTATGTTTTCTGAGTTCTGTAGTGGGTTCGAGTGGACAGGCTGCAACCTCTAAACGGGTTCCTTCTTTTTCCCGGTCAAGTGAACCAGAGAGCTTACAGTCGAATGTCAAATTAGTTCAATTTACCTCATTTGAAATCTACCATCACTCTAATCTTGAAAAAACCGTCTAAGCCAGAACCTACATTTCTTGACTGTTTCATGAATTGGTGTAATCAGCAACGGTATGTGAACAACAGCATGCTGGGATGTAAACACTGCCATGGGGAGAGCATTACTGGAATAACCATGATGCTTCGACCAATCTGAAACCTCTGTGACCTTCGTTGGAACTTTCTGCTACCTGTTGCAGTACTGTTGCCTCTGGTGGTGGCATATGTTCCATCCCTGTACCATTGAATAACATGGAATATCTACTTGCCTTAATCTGCCTGCCATCATAATATAAACGCAGCATTTCCTTTACATTATTCTCACCCTCTTTTGAGCTTCAACACACAACCTTACCCTGACCCAGGTCCTGATAAATATTCCTAATCTTAATCCCAATCCTCACCTGTTGAAAGTGAGCGATTGTCATTGTGAACACGCAACCTCTGCATTTGACCTCTCCGTGCAGGAGCTGTTGGCAGCTAACATGGGCAGCTCGCAGGTACCTCAGTGGTACTTCTACCAATACAGGATTTGAACTGGCAACCTTCAGGTCACAGGAGGAACTCCCTAAGCGTGATGAATATGAATTGAGATTTTTCAGGTAGTTTTCTCAGTGTATGAATTTGTGGGCATGCCTGCTTAGGTTCTCAAATCTGGACCTTGAATCCATATTCCGGTCCTGAATTTTGTAATGAGCAGTAGATCTGACTCTAGGTGGCCAAGCAATTATATCAACGATCTGTTAACAAAATCCAGGCACGTAATCTGTATTCAAGGTCCAGATTTGTGAACATCTGCGGGATAGTAAACCTTTATGAACACAGACCACTTGTTGAGAGTGGTTCCAGTGAAGACATGCCTTCGTTAGGATGCAGGGCACAAAGAGAATGAGTAGTAACTCTGACTAATTTAATAACGGCATCAGACGAACATGCTTACAGAAATCTCGAATGGAAGAACCAGAGATGAAGCTTTGAGAGCTTCAAAACAATCAGTCATGCTTTCAGGAGAGGACTTGGACTGCTTGTGGCAGTTAGCTGCAAATGCAATTTGTGTTTGCCTCTTATGCTTCCAGAGATGTCCGTCTTGCAGCTGGAATCCTGTATGAGAAAAGCCATACCGAGGACAGTGTTATACAAATCAGCTTGTGCTCTGCCAAGGTCCAAAACGGTGGAAGTGAGAGAGATGGAGAGGCAGGGGAAAGAGTGTGCATGGAGTGTTAAAATGCCAGTGGAATGCTAATGAGTTTTGCCTTGAGCAATTCTGTCTTGTTTCCCAAGGCATATCTAAAGACAATATATTCCTGTTCTTTCCTTTCCTCTGTAAAAGAGTGAGCCACGAGAGAGGTGAGACTAGGCTGTTTATGCAGTCTATCAAACCAAGAGGTATGCTGCTAGCCAGGCTACTTGAGGAGCAGCAATTCATAGAGGTTATTTGACTGGTATGGTAATTAGGAGGCGATCGAATTGGACCTTAGTGTATGCCTACACACCCTCTCGCAGACAGGATTGATGGTGCTCTGATTTGCATCAGGTCAGCCCAGGACGTGGCTTCCTTCACTGACTGCCCTGATTCCCAATTAGCCATTTTCCTGAAATATGTTGGATGTAGCAGACTCCAGACAGGTAACCGATTGAGAAATTCTGGTCCATCCCATTAGAGGGAGCTTAGAGCGTATGTACGGACACTCCGTGGGTTCTGCTAAAGGCGAGCTTTGATCTTTTTTTGCAAGCAAACTGACAAACAAGAGCAGCGCCCTGGCTTTAAAATGCTGAAAGACCATTAAGGGCCCCTCAGACTGTCCAGAATTATCCTGGATCTGACGTCCTGCTATTGACAAGCCCACGTAACACGATCCATATTAGATGAGCGAAGTAGACCTGGGCCATCATTACATCGTTTTACAGAAAGACAGATGATGAGCAGCAGAAAAGTGCTGATGCTTCATGCAGCCATAATGCAGCTGAGAGACGGGTCTTGTAAGAATACGAATCTGTGTCAGGAACAGTAGCCAACTAGGAGACAGTTGATAATGGGACATGTCATAAAAGGGTAATGACAAATGTGTGGTCATGCATTTTGTTTTTTGCTCGGTTCCTTTCTAAGAGGTGGATTTTTGCTACTATAGTGCGTTGACCATCAAAGACAACTTACAACATTCCGACAGAAATGTGACCACTACTGTGATGCATCTCCGCAATTCTACCAATGTGAAAACAGCATGGGATCGCTAATGACTCAAGCTCTCTACAAGTGGGTGGACTTGATGGATGACCCAGGCAGTGTGTGGTAAATTCGCTGCATTGTAGATGAATCAACAGAGAATCTTTACAATCTAATGTGCAGCAGGCATGCATCATTGGCAACCAACCTCCAGGCCCACAGAGTTTGGCCAAGAGCAGTATAACACATGACCAGCACCAAGCTTATGAGGCTGTTATTCAGTACAGGGGTAATTTCTCAAAAGAAGTAGAGCTAGCAGCAGTAGAAGTAATGGCTTACTGCTTCCAAGTTCCTCTGTACCAAACGGAAATAGAAACAATAGAAATAAATCGAATAGAAATTGCATTGTACTGTAAAAACGTGGAAGAAAACTTTGCAAGTAGGCTTGTCCAGTCAAATTTTAAACATGGCAAATACTGTTTGAAAACCTCCAGTCAGTGTAGACCTGTAGCCCAAAATCCTTCATACTCTATTGAGAATAAAAACTCAAGTCTCACATGTTGGAGAGAATAGATCAGCCTTTTCTTCAGCATTTAATCTGGTTTTTACCCTCACAGATCATGTAGAGTCCACACTCCTGTGGGTTGGAGATGTTGTGGTGGCACATGGAGGACGAACAGGACATACAATATGGCAGTTAGTCATAATATTTTGGCTCTCTCATTAAGGGAAACGAATACAATGACAGTTACTGCCTCTGTAGGTCACATGACTACTGCAGCAGGTGATTTGATTTCACCGCCACACCTGCTTCCATGACGTTCTCCAATACATTGTGTCAAACCATATCAGCCACATACTCATGAAGCTGTGGAACATCATCTGAGCATCTAAAACCGTCTATTTCAAGAAATCCCAGGGTTGGTTGGTTGGTTGTCAACCTGCAGAAAAATCAGCTTCACCTCCTTCGCTGCTATAATCTCCAGGTGGGTTATATTTGGAACGGCACGTCAATACTGACTCACCACTGATTGTTGACATGGTCTGGAGAAGAGGTCGGCGGCGGAAGGTCACGCGCCCTGAGAGAGCCGTACTCTCCAGGAGGAACCGTCTGTAAAGGCAACACTCGAAACTGGACGTTCTCGGAATTAGATTGTTTCACCTGCGCGACGCATATCTTATCTTTCGGAATAAAGCGAGACGAAAGCACAGCTTTCTGTTTCAAGTAGCCGCCGCTCCTGCGAAGGAACACATCAATAACGCGCCTAAATCCACAGAGATAAAGAGCGAATCCAATTGGATTTGCAGATTACATCCTGTTGTTGTGTTTCCTCATGGCCAGAGTTGGGCGTTGAGCTTAAACCTCTGTGGAGCGTTTCCCTTTGGGCTGATCTGGCTCGATTCAAATCCTAACCTCATCCATTACAGACGAGGCTGTGTTCAGATCACCAGTAAATTCTAGCAGCGCTCAATTGCTAGAGCTGCCTCCATCTGTGTGGTCTCTCTGTATTTAGGCTGTCAGATGATTCAAAGCCTCTCATTGCCTCTGCTGTGTCTTGGTGGGATTAAGCAAACCTCCAGACCTGTTCCGGAAGCACGTCCGCACGCTTTCGGTGTAATGGGCTGGAAGCAGTTGTGTGTAAGATGGTGGTGGTGGTACTTTTTTACCCCCCCGATTTATTTATTTTTTTTAGATTAGAAAGCTGTTTTGCTCTCAACTCCTAATGGGGGGTAATTGGTCTGACTGGAAGGGGCGTTCTCGCACCCGCTCCCCACCCCCGGATACAGAGTGCTTGTTTGGTTCCTCACACCCCCCCACCCCCACCCCCCCACCCCCTGTGATTTCACACTGCTTTCGACCGGGAACGAAACAGCTGTGGCCTCCAGGCTCAATCCCTGGGCCTGCTGCGAGAGAACAGTACGGCAGCGTCCTAGACCCGCCGCTCAGCAGTAAATACCACGTTTTGTGTTCCGCATCACATTTAGCGTTGTGTGTAATTCAGATTCCGTGATCGGATTGTGAAGCGTTAACACCCGGGAGTCATGATTAGAAGGAGGCTGACATTTTGCAGCCCTGGGGAGCGTGCTCATGGGGTGTCAGGTGTTGATAGGTGTGAATTTGTAGCTTTGTTGTCGTCTCTTTTTTCCCCTCTTCTTCATCATCTTCTCTTTTTTCTCGACTCGACACCACAGTGCACGGCAGGACATTCTCAAAGGCGTTTACAGATTCCTAGGAAAGCATCATTATGGCATTTCTGCGCCTGTAATGATAGCAGATAAGCTGTATTTCAGTGTGAATGGCCTGCCAGAACATTGCCTAACCCCTTCATTGCCTCGACCAGTAGGAGAACATGCATTTTAGAAGAGCCGTCAAACACGTAAAGGCTCTGTGTCACGGGAAAAAAACGATTCCCCACACTATACCGTCCATTTATGGAAACTAAGCAGCAATAACAGCCCAGAATCCACTGTGGTTGGGAAGTCGTGATGCAATATGACACATTAGCATGTATTTATTCGCTGTTTAGAGGGATAGCCCTTCCCATTCAAGACATGGTTCATCTTGGACTGCTTTCTAAAAGAGGCACGATGTCGGGACAATCAGAATAGGGGTCATTTATGTCAGGGTTAAAGGCACGGGAACAT
Organism: Arnoldichthys spilopterus; assembly: GCA_037974385.1. Taxonomy (NCBI): domain Eukaryota; kingdom Metazoa; phylum Chordata; class Actinopteri; order Characiformes; family Lepidarchidae; genus Arnoldichthys; species Arnoldichthys spilopterus. The sequence goes on along the minus strand of JBBPDA010000152.1, from coordinate 18,016,137 downwards.
GTAATTCTGCCAAAATGACTAAAATGAGCTTGGAAATGGCCATTTAAAATGAAATAAGCGTTTTTGCCGTATTAAACCCCATAAACATCATGTCCGAGTGTGTTCAGTGAGAGCATATATCATATATACACCGTACTTACAGTCAGTGGTTCCAGCTCGTCCTTGATTGCAGCCTCTTGTACATAATTTCATGAGTAACTGGAACTTTCCATTTCACCGTTGATTTTGTTAGTTTGCTGCTTGCTGATTTACCCATAGTTCTTCGGTAAGCCCTATGTATTCATCCTCTTGTGCACATACTGGCATTGCTGGAATCAGCGCTGTGGTTTGCTTGTGAATCAGACCTCAGCGATCAAGTTTCACGAGTAGAGAAGAGAGAGGCATCAGTTGAAGATGGCATTTAAAAATATCATATCATACCAGTTCCGTTTCATCCTGCATTGCAATGGAAACCAGAGCATTTCCACCACTGTGCTTCATAGTTTGTATGGGGTTCTTTTGAAAAGCTGTCCTGGGTCAACACCACACGTGTTGTACAACTCTGTCTGCATTATTCCAAAAGCGTGGTCTTTGCCTAGAAGTTCTTCGTCAAACTAGTCTTGCTCTAATGTCCTTTTTTGGAGGGCAAAGGGTTTTCCTGAAACACATCGCATGCAGCTCAAATTTGTCACGCCTCTTTCTGATTATAGGCGTATGCATTTCAAAACCAACAGTTGGTTTTTTGGAAATGGCTTCTTGCGTTCAACAATCCGCTCTCTAGGTTAATGTGCTAGGGCTGCCAGTCCTGGATAAACTAGCAGTCATTTGAAATCTACACATCTTGTAGATGATTTTCCTTTCTGGGAAAAGAGTTATGATTTCTTTCACATAATTTAGAGATCTTTTTAAATCCTTTGCCAGACTCATGGGCATCCTCAGTCAGTTTTCTGGCGGTCTTACAAAGCTTTTTAGATCTCGTCTCCAGTTGTAACGAGAACACCAGACATGTCCGGTTAAGAGAAAGTTCTAGAAGAAGGAGCCAATTTAATGAAGGTGTGAGAAATATAAGGGTGCACTTACTTTTTCCATAAGACCGATCTGCTTTTTGTTTATTTAAATGATGAAAATGATTACGTAATGTCAGTTTTATGCGTCATATGTTGGAGTGTGTCCTCTTTATCTGTGGGCACTGTATTAATGTTTGCTTGTTCAGTTATGTTGAACAAAATCAATGGTTTTCATTGGATGTACATATTTTACCCCTACTGAGTCAGGACCCCCACTGCTCTGTTCTGCTCTGTTTTAGAGGTGTTTTCTGGTGAAGCAGGTGAATGGTGTTGAGCACATTAAGACACTAAAGCAAAACTAAGCATCTCTGTGCAGGCCTCATTCTGTGTTTTTTATGTATGTGTATATGTGTGTGTAGATTGTTTATGCCCCTCCCCTCTCCACCACTTGCACTCTCTCTCGCTCTTGCTCTCCCTTTCTCCCTTAATATGTTCTCTCACGCTGCTTCTCTTTCTCTCTTTTGCTCTCTCTCTCACTCTCCCTATCTTTACTCTTTCATGTTTCTCTTGCTCTCATTTATCTTGACTCTCTACCTCTTCCTCTCTGTCTCGCTCTCGCTCACTTGCTCTTGCTCTCTCTCTCTCTCTCTCTCTCCCTTTATTTTCTTCATACACTGCCTCTCTTTCTCTCTTTTGCTCTCTCTCTCTCTCACTCTCCCTCTCTTTTCCCTTTAATGTTTCTCCTGCTCACACTTACCTTGACTCTCTCCCTCTTCCATTCTGTCTCTCTCTCACTTCTCTCTGTCTTTCTCTCTTTGCCTTCTTTCTCTCTCTCTCTCGCTCTCTCTCTCTCTTGCTCTCTCTCTCGCTCTCGCTCTCTCGCTCTCCCTTTAATGTTTGTCTTCCTCTCACTTATCTTGACTCTCTCCCTTTTCCTGTCTGTCTGTCTGTCTGTGTCTCTCTCTCTCTCTCTCTCTCTCTCTCTCTCACTCGTGGGCAGTGGTGGCCTAGTGGTTAGGACACTGCCTTTGAGACCTAAAGGTCTCAGGTTCGAGTCCTGGCCCGGGCACT
>JBBPDA010000152.1:17968468-17983529 GCA_037974385.1 Arnoldichthys spilopterus | reverse complement strand
GTTAAATGCAGAGGTTGCATTTTGTTGTGGTGCTTGAGTGTGTTCACAATGACAAATAGTCACTTTCACTTTTTCACTTTCACTTTTTCCTTTCTCATCCTTGTTTTCCTTCTCTTCTTTTTAACCTTTCATCTCTTACTCTTTCTCCTTGCCTCATCTGTCATATTTTTTTCTTCTCTCATCTTTTTTTTACTTCTTCCCTTCGCATCTCTTCTCATTTCGACACTTTCCCTTTCCCTTTTTCCTTTCCCTTCTCATCTTTTCTCTATTATTCTTCTCTACTTTCCTCTCCATTGTCCTTTTCTTCTGGTTCTTTCTGTCTTCATCTCTTCTTTGCTTCTTGTCTCCTCTCGTCTCATTTATTTCATTTTCATGTTCTCTCTTCTAGACTCTTTTGGCTTCTAGTCTCATCTCTTCTCATCTTTTCCCTCAGTTCTCTTCTCATTTTTTTCTCCTCCCTTCTTGACTCTTCTCTGTCCTTCTTCTCTTCTTTCCTCTACATCTGTTCTTTTCCTACTAATCCACTCACCCAGTGTACCACATAAGCCTCCTGACGACTACCTCCTTGCAGACATTGACTGTGCAGCCTTCTTCTGAAAGCAGCTTCACATAGATACATGATGATGAAGGCAATTATGCTGTATTCATATCCTACACACTGGGGGAATTTTCCAGCCTGGATTTTAAGGGTAATGGGGATGATTGTGTGGGTCCCAGGAAGCTTGGGAAAAAAAAACCAGATGAGTTTGGAACTGAAAGAGTCTTTATTCAGGTCGGCATAGAGCTGGATATTGTGTGCCTGGAGAAGCTTCAGCATCCAGCCTGTTTTTCCCTATCTTCCATGTGTGTAATAAGGCAGACCTTGGATCCGCCACAATGTTGCCCTCGGCCACATCAAAGAGCACGCTGTAACCCAGCCTCCGACAAAACATATTATCAGACAAAAGCAGCAGCAACAGGGTTGGTTTAATATTCAACGGGTTGAATGAATGACCCTCAGGCCGCAGTGTGTGTGTGTGTGTGTGTGTGTGTGTGTGTGTGTGTGTGTGTGTGTTGGAGGAGTCCTGCATCTCCCTCAGGAACAAAGCCAGATGAAAGTGAGCACAACTTTCTTGCTTTCTCATGCAGAAGCACCGGCACCCTCTCTGTGTACTGTAGCCAAGGGGGAATTATTGGAGAAGGGGGAATAATGCAACAGTGGTAATCACATCAACAATACCGGCACTGTAGAAATCTTTATTGTCCATAAAAAAATGATATAGCGCATAATTTAGAATCGTAATGGTTTTGTTTGTTCATTTTAGGGTGTTTCTTAGCTTGCACAACATTGTGGAAGTGTATTGTCATGTACCATAGCCACATTTAGTTTCTGACTTCTTACTACTTGGTCCATATAAAATGACAGACTAATTATCATGTACCATGTTCAGGATTTGACCAAATGCCCACTGTTGACCAGTGGTGGTCCATTGTCAGCACAAAAGTGACACTTGGTGCGTTTTTCATTGCCGTTTTGTGCAAAATAAAGGCGTTTTTTGTGACAAAACCCAATTTTGAACAGTCCAATATTTCCCCTTTGAGATGTTGTACATTGCAATAAGATCCCTTGTGGCACTCACTGTATCATGCCTAAGAGAGCCAGTTCCACCTGAGAGACATTGCTCAATAGAAACTGGCTATCTGTGCCGGTTACATAATGTCATGTGTCTTAAATAGAAAAATTATTAATTTCATCAATTATTGCTTTGGTCACATTGTCTGAAAAACCATAACAAAAATTTAGCCAGTTTTTTTCAAAATTCACATACTTATATTACTCATTTTTTTTGCAATTTCAAACTGAACATTAAGTAATTTGGCATGACAGTGTGTAGTTCAGTAGACGGGAACAGTGAAGTTGTTGGGGTCACTGCTAGGCTGTCAGTGGTACACCTACTTTCATTTCCAGTCTATTAGGCCTCACATTCATTCTGGAGCTGTTTACCTCTAATAAACTGTGAAACTCCCTTAGTCCTGTACTCATAGCCATGAAAATAACAGTGAACACAATACCACACCATACCACCATTCCAAATACCAGACCGGTACAAGAACCACCTGTGAGCAAGGTACCATCCCCCAAGCCCTGCTCCCTGGGTACTTCCCACATTAGCTGCCCACTGCTCCTATACGGATAAGTTAAATGTAGAGGTCACATTTCAGTGTGGTTCTCTGTGCTGAGGTGTGTTCACAATGACAAATAATCACTTTCACTATCATAACCAATGTACAGTATAGAGGAAGGCTGGTCAGAAATTGCCTGTTGAGGACGTGATTGAAGCTAACATAAGCTGCACTAACTACAGTCTGGTCATCATGGCTGAGCTACAACAAAAATGTTTTTGAGGAAGTGGCCACAAACTAAAGCCAAAAAGATCCAACATTATTTTACTGCTTTTGGGAAATCTGAGACAGCTTTAAAAGTGTGTGTTGATTCACAGTAGGCTGCAAAAGTCAGCTTTCAGTGTATCACCAAGCCAATACCCTGTCTCGATCAAATAAACTAAATGGAAAGCAATATCTTAGCTGAAATAAGGTTGTGTGCCTTAAAGGATCATTGGGACAGTAGTATCTAAAGGCAGCTGTTTTCAAACCGGCCCCCAGGGGCCTCCCAGACAGTCCACGTTTTGTTCGATCTCCCAACATATAAGGCTAGTGCAAAAATCTAGACGTCGGGACTGATTTGAGAACCATTGATGTAAGGTCACTAATAGGATGCCTAAAAAACAAAAGTAGCGTCGGAGCAGAGATTTAGAGCTGCCCATAGCAGGACAAAGTACACCTTTAATAGCCCATCAGTATTGACTGGCTAAGAGCGAGGCTGGTTTATCAGATATTCGCAGTTAAAGGTTTGATTCACTGGTGGGCTTTTGCTACACAAATTGATGTCTGATGTACTCTACATGGCTGAATTTTCACTATTGATTTTAAATGAAGGGTGCAGCTGTCTCATTGCAGATCAAATAAATGTTCAGCAGGGATGATTGTTTTTTTGTGAGCAAAAAATGCCAAGGAAGTTTCTGGATCTCCTGTCTTACGGTAAACTTTCCCAAGTGTTTTTCTTCACCAGTCTTTAAGGCCTCACATTCATTCTGCAGCTGTTTCCCTCTGTTAAACTTTGAAACTCTCTTAGCCATGTAAATATCAGAACCCAATTCCAAACAATCATAACCATTGTACAACACCATATACACTTACCAGGTTGTTGCTGAAGGATTTTCCAGCAGAAACCCACTGAGGAGTGCGTTGTCCTCATACTTGATCATTATTCTTCTAGGAGGTTTCAAAAGACTGTGTGGTTGCCTGCTACAAATGACACACACACACACACTCATGCACTTCGAAGTTTGAAGCTCCTGAGGCACTCTCAGGACAGGGCCTATGAAATGTCAGAGGTCCTGAAAACAGCTCTTTTCTTTCACTCTCTGGACAAACTATGAGACCTGCCCATGCAGTTGTGGAGGAGGACGAATGCTAATGGAGTGTGGAACATCGTCTATGAGAAAGCCAGCAAAAGAGCGTTGGCAGCAACAATCAGCAGACAAGCTGTCCCCAGCAGCAGAAGACCGAATGAATCACAAACAGACGGGGATGCTTTTACCAAGATGAAATTACGAACAAGTTTGCGTAACAACGTTTGACGGGGGCATTGGCTGCTTTAGTTTTGCACTGGAGGCCAATATAGTTAAACAAGTCTAACACTTAGACAAGTCTTGGAATATTATATAGCACCAAGCAATATCAAAGTCCTCTGTCCTCACCTTGAGTCCTCTCAAATAGACTCACTTATGTGGTTTTTGACATTGTGTGACATACTATTTTGACAAAACCTGCAGATTTATAGTAATACTATAAAAATGTCTGCAGGAGTCCTATAACAATTTTATGAATTTGAACATTGAATTTTAATTACGGGTATTACATACGGCATGCCTAGACTGTGCAAACTCAACTCAGAATATGCTGTCCCAAGCTTTTGGACTACAAAAGGCACAGCCTTACAGTGACTCCAGTCTTATCTTACAGACAGACAACACTTTATTACACTTGGCAAATACAAATCCTCTGTTACATGTGGTGTACCTCAAGGATCAGTGCTTGGCCCCCTCTTATTTCTAATTTACATCCTACCCCTTGGCCAGGTGATTCGTAATTATAATCTCAGTTTCCACTCTTATGCTGATTCAGCTGATGACATTTAGCTGTACATCAGCACATCCCCTGCCTCCCACAAATCTCTCCTAAATTTCATGTACAGTCTGAAATGTTGGATGCACGACAATTTCCTGAAATTAAATGCAGACAAAACTGAGCTAATACTCATAGATCCCAAATCTAAACTGTCTAAATCTCTGAATTTTACAATGAACATTGATGATGTTCACATTAAACCAGGGGTGTCAAACTCCAGTCCTGGAGGGCCGGAGTCCAGCACAGTTTGGTGATTTCCCTGATCAAACACACCTGATTCAACTTACCTGCTAAGTCCCAGGTTTAGTGAGGGTGTTTGAGGTGGGGAAGTACTAAGTAGTGCTGGACACCGGCCCTCCAGGACTGGAGTTTGACACCCCTCATTAAACCTTCCTCTTTCAAATCTTGGTATTCTCTTTCATTTTGATCCACACATTAAATCTCGCAGTAAAACTGCATTTTTTCACCTTCGTAATGTTGCCTGACTTTTCCCCTTTCTAACTGCAATCAAAGATTGCAATACATTCAAAATTCTGCTGCTAGAGTCCTCAACCACACCAAACGCTCAGCCAGCATCACCCCCATTCTCGCTCAGCTACACTGGCTGCCTGTCTCATCCCGTATTAAGTTTAAAATCTTACTCCTCACCTATAAAGCTCTTCACAGTCTCGCTCCTCCAAACCTTTGTGAACTGATCTCTCCATACTCTCCTCCTCAGTCTCTCAGATCTTCCACCAGCAATTTACTCCCTGTCCACTATGGGAGGCAGCTCCTTCAGTGCTGTTGCTCCTAATCTGTGGAACTCTCTCCTTCTGTCTCTCCGTAATTCTTTCTCTTTCTGTAAATTTAAAATTGATCTTAAAATGTTTCTCTTCAATGAATATTTTTCTCCCTCCACTTAATTTCTCTGTTGTTTGGAGTTTTTTTTGGTAGCGCATCCTTGGGTATGAGAAAGGCGCTATATAAGTGTAATGTGTTGTTGTTGTTACAAATGCAGTCACTGGGTTGTTAGCCTTAAGGGTATATCTTCACTACCTTATATACCTTACATAACTGGACAACATATAACGCATTTCTGATGTTGCATTGACTCCATACACCATGTCTTAACAGTTTTTGTATATTTTTGTATTTTTTATATTATTTATATTTCATTTTGTTATTTTTTATTTATTTTCTATTTATTTTGAAAGTTAAAATCTGCATTTTTATTCCTGTGGTAATATGAATGTAGGGTACCTTTAAATCTCAGTGTGGCATGACTGTCCCAAGGCCAGAATTCCACCTTGGCAATGTCTACATATATCTTGTGGAAAATCCCTTCCCTTACACTGCGGCCCTTATAAAAACTTACAAAAGCACAAACAGCTCTGATGTGGAAGGGCCAGTAATGCTGTTTATTAACATTTATGTCCAACATATGGGGAGTTGGTTCCATTGTTTGATGAAATCCTGGCCAGGAACTGATGCATGTCCAGTAGCATAAGTCCTCTTTGCGTTTTCTTTCTCAGGTGGGATCACAACCCATAGCTACTCTCCTCATCAGTGCGTCCAGATGAACAGGCTATCCTAAACTTTAGGCTAATCGAACCTGGTGAAATGAAGGGTGGAATCAGAGGAAAGCTTAGTTAGAAGCAACTTTTAAATCTAACCCTGACTTGCAGTCCCCTACCTCAATGTCCAGTCAAATTATGCAAGGTCCTCAGGTTGCAGGCTGTCTGCTCTGCTACAGCATTGAAAAGTCTCCTGGATGGTGATCCAGTCAAGCTCCCCCACCACAGGGCAAAGTCACTGGCCCAGTCAAGTTCTGCTACAATGCAGAGTCTCGCAGCTTGTGGTCCAGTCAAACTGTGCTACTGGAGTGAAGCTTCTCTCGGCTTGCTGCACAATCAAACACTGCCACTATGGTGCAAAGTTCCCAGCTTGTAGCCTGGTCAAATTCTGCTACTCTGCTGTGTCTTGAACCAATGCATTTTCCTATCATCGGAGTGTTCTTTTCAGGCTACCTGCTATTTTTGTAATACATAAGTGAAGATCTACAAAAGTAAAAAAGTAAAAGTAGCTTTTTCAAGTCAAATGATGTTAGGGGAATTATAATCATTTAAATTTGCTATGCTTAGCTTTTTAAAAAGAGGTATTTTCGTGTAGAGTGCAATGCAAAAAAATTATGTGAAAGTGTAGAAGAAAAATTAATGCCAAATTAATTGCAACATCAACATATGCATTAAATGCAACATTCCACAAATATAATTGTGTGGAATCAAAGATCATTATACAACTTAACATTGTAAAAGATGAGACAGACATATTATATAAATCAATCCCATCCCATCCCGTCCTGTCCTTTCCTTTTCTTTCCTTTCCTTTCCTTTCCTTTCCTTTCCTGTCCCATTCTGTCCTGTCACGTCCTGTCCTGTCCTGTCCTGTCCTGTCCTGTCCTGTCCTGTCCTGTCCTGTCCTGTCCTATCCTATCCTATCCTATCCTATCCTATCCTGTCCTGTCCTGTCCTGTCCTGTCCTGTCCTGTCCTGTCCTGTCCTATCCTATCCTATCCTTTCCTTTCCTTTTCTGTCCTGTCCTGTCCTGTCCTGTCCTGTCCTTTCCTGTCCCATTCTGTCCTGTCCTGTCCTGTCCTATCCTATCCTTTCCTTTCCTTTTCTGTCCAGTCCAGTCCAGTCCTTTCCTTTCCTTTCCTTTCCTTTCCTTTCCTTTCCTTTCCTTTCCTTTCCTTTCCTGTCCTGTCCTGTCCTGTCCTTTCCTGTCCTGTCACGTCCTGTCCTGTCCCATCCTATCCTATCCCATCCCATCCCATCCCATCCTATCCTATCCTATCCTATCCTATCCTATCCTATCCTATCCTATCCTTTCCTTTCCTTTTCTTTCCTTTTCTGTCCTGTCCAGTCCAGTCCAGTCCAGTCCAGTCCTGTCCTGTCCTGTCCTGTCCTGTCCTGTCCTGTCCCATTCTGTCCCGTCCCATCCTATCCCATCCCATCCCATCCCATCCCATCCTATCCTATCCTATCCTATCCTATCCTATCCTATCCTTTCCTTTCCATTACTATTCTCTTCTGTCCTGTCTTTTCCGATCCATTCCTATCTATTCCCATCCCATCCCGCAGGCAACAATGCAATGAGTTTTACTGCTCACTGAACAGTAACTGGCTGTGTGTTTGAGCCGAGATACTTTTAAAATAGATATAAAGTGATAACCTACATTTTGGAAAAAGCACAGAGGCAAGACTGCAGAACTGTCAGTCACTGTTGTGGGGAAACAGAAGAAATTGTTGTTTTATAGGATATAAAAATATATTTTCCAGGCAAAAAAGTCTGAAGTCAATACAATAGTAGAAGATGGTGATTAATTTAGTAGGTAATGATGTGACACCACATTGTACCATAAAACCTGATCATATTCACACACAAAGGAAATGTAAAAGGACAGGAAGTTCATTATGAGTTGGTATTTTTTCAAAGGGAGACTGCTCACCTCCTTCTCCCAGAATCCCCCCATTTTAAAGAAAGGTTGGTTCACCCTGAACTGCTAGTGTTACAGTGTGTGAGCTTTTATGATGAGCCATCATTGCTTCAGACCCTTCTGGTTCCATGGATTGCTCATATTTTGAGTGATTTAGCCAAATATTTGCTTCTAGCGCTGCATCTCATGGCTCTGTGAGCATGAAGGAGGTCATGCCCTTCCTATCAGTTTAAGGAAATACTATAAAAGTGCAAATTGTCCGAGTGATTTTTCGATTTGTCACCGGATGTCCCCTCTGAAAGCAGAGACAGGGCGGCGGGCTGTACACGCTGCTCCCCCGCCTTGGCCATCATGTTCCAGCCCAGACACCGTGCGCTCTCAGTGAATACTAAACAGCCTTCAGCAGCCAAGCAACATCACATGTGAAGCCAAGCTTGCCAGAGCATTAAGCTCGTGTGTGCCGTGCCTGTGTGCTTGTGTGCGTGTGTTCGTATGTATTTGTGTGTGTGAGTGTGGAGGTGAGTGCAGAGTATGATAAGGTGGTGAGGGGTTTCATTACGCACTTTACACACACCTCCATCCCCAAGGCCACAGCCTCTCAAGGGCCAATAAGCAGAGGCGCTGTGGTCTCACGGCCGTCTCATGAAGTGATGGAAGAGTGGCAGTGGCTCATCTGCAGCAGACCACTTGCTACGATGGTGGAACATGTGATATTTCTCATGCAGCATGTGGTATTTTCTTCAGCGATGTGTTTGTGTGTGTGTGTTATGAAGGTACTAAGATTTCCAAAGCACATGGAGATAAAGGGTCACAGGCAAATGTGTGTGCATATGTCAGTTATATTCGTTCATATAAATGCATCTCAGACAACTTTACAGTGTATGCAAATAGGATTGTATGGTAAATGGTGAATCTGGATATGAAACTACAGATTTCTCAGGTTCTGCAGTTCATGGGGTGAAATGTTAGACAATCAGTGGTCATTCCACACTCTCATAGGTGTTTAACTGTGCCTGAGATCCCAATGAATGTCAAGGCTGTAGCATGTGAATTACAATGTTTTCATTCTCACAAAATCCTTCAGTGACTCCTTACACTGATAAGTGTATGACCACACACATCAGGACAGAAAATGTTCATTATAGGATGAAGATCAGTCAGAAATCATCGAAAAGTGCCAATAAAATGTACCCACAGCTACCAGACCTTCTCAATGTAGGGGTCAGGCATTCAGGCCCGTTATGTTTTATGTATTATGTTTTGGTATGGCACACATGCACTTGCGACTCCACATCTCTGTAGATCAGTGTCTGTGGTTTATTAAATTAGCGAAGTCTCAGATGTGCATTCAGCTTCGTAATGAGGGGTTTAATCACTGTAGCCCCACTATAACAACCTTCTTCCTGTTGTCTGACCGTGTCCTACGTGGATTTTCGTCAGAAGGAATAGCAGCTCTTCTTTATTTCCTTCCATATCACACTAATGCATCACCTTCATTGACCAGAACTTTCATCCTTTACTTATGTAAAACCTGTACATCTAACAGCAGACGTCAATTTAGTCACTATTCCTATTGAAACACTCGCAAGCCTTTGAAGCTTCTACCATCTGTCTCCCAGTACTGAACCCTCAAAGACATTTTTACTCCTGCCACCTTCATCCAAAATCCAAGTCAGTCGTTTCTGCTCTGCATTTGTACACATGCTAGGGATGTTAATTAGGTTTCCTGTTATATAAAATGCTATTTTTTACTAGTGCACTCTTCAGAGAGTGAGTGTTGTGAGTAGATATTGTTATCTGCACTTCTAGTCTATCTGCAGTCAATGTAGCAACCTGAAGCTGCAGGTTCACTCACATCTAAGGTGGCTCGCAGCATGGAGTCAGTGCTCCATGCTCAAGGGCCTCATTTCTTTGTTCCCGCACATCATCATCATCATCGTGTTATGTGCTGGATTTCATGTTGTTTCGTTGTCATGCCAACATCATGCAATGCTGCTTCCCGACAAGAGAAGTGGATGGATGGAGAAGCCGCGCTGAAAGAGAGAGAGCGAGAAGGAGGCGAGCTGGGTGTGTGCATGCATATGGGGGAGGGAGCACAGTAAAGAACAAGAAGGAGGAAGCAGATCAAGCCCTGGATCACCGTGTCTTCTTAGACAAGACAGCTTCCCGTTCTCAACCTTCATACAGTTGCTCCTGCTGCTACTGTAGCTGCTGGTGTTGGGGCTGCTGGTGTAGCTGACCTTCCTTATCTTTGTCGGAATCTAACTGTCCTCTTTATGCTCTACTGCTGAGTGAAACAGATGCTAACTTCAAAATGTACGATATTTAGGCCAAAAACGACCAGAAACTGCCCAGACATTGCATTAGAACATTTTCAGGGGTCACATTGGGCCTGGGTTGACTGGGGCTCAGCCCCAGCACGTAGGGATACCACTTGTTGAAAGAATGCTAAATCCCCAGTCTCTGCTGACAAATTTGATCACCATCCCCCTCCTCCTGTCGAAAAATCGAATCAGCCTCGCGCACACACATAAGAAATCCCAGTTTATTCCATGATTATTTTTTCCCCAAGGAGGATGTTGTAGTTTAGCTGCTGTGCTGTTGAATGTGGTTAACAGATACTGTGGGCTAGTTTCCCTGATCCATAACTCATACATGCTAATATGGCTAAAGCCTAAAGGCTTTACCACTTTGCATAATACTAATGAGTGGCTGTTCACTTCCAGTAGCTTTTTGACTATTCAGCTCTTATTTAAGCACCGCTCGCCTTATTCACCGTTCGTTCTTATGAAAAAAAAACCTTCTTAAAAAACAATTATGCAGTTTTCATGAAGATCCTGACATTCATCAATGTTTTCTTATTTGTGGTTTGTTTTAGGGAAGAGAATCTACACACACTCAGCACACTTACACATCTATGAGTGCTGACATATCTCTGGTAAATTATTGGTTATAACTCTGACATGGACTTTTTTTCTAACAAACTTTCTGAAGAACAGATTTAAGAAAAAAGCCTTGGTATTGGTGAATGAGGCCCCATACTTCCCACAAAGGATTCTTTGAGCAATGGCAAGGAAAAGTCACACACTGATCCCCTAAAGAACCATGCTTGATTATTTTTTTTGTTGAGTAATCTTGAGCACTTTGACATAAGCCATTATATCATGTAGAAGTCCTCCACCCGTACACATCTCAACGTCTCTATCCCAATGTTTTTAGTGAGATAATAAAAAAGAAGCGTTCCATGGTAATGCACAAAAAATCTTTTTAACACCTACATTTTCAGGAAATAGGATTTAACAATAATAAAAACAAAGAACACCAACAATGACAAAGAATGTTAACAATCAGCACCCCACCCCCCACCCCCCACCCAAAAAAACATTATAATAATGCTGAACGTCTGACTACTCTCTTAGTTGAGGAGTTAAATGCAGTTGTTCTGCTTAATGTGGGTATGGAGGTCCAGCCCAGAGTGGTGAAAGGAACTTTATTGTTCTCAACATCAAGAACTGACTGTTCACTTGCTGCTGAAAATTTTCCACCACTAGGTAAGTGCATCTGTAATCAAACTATGATTGTTATTCACCTTTTAGTAGTTCACCTGTTGGTTTGCACCTGCATTGAACAAGAATGTTTAATAATATGATGAGGAATCATAATTAATATGACCGGGAATATGACCTAACTAGGCATTTGTGCTTTAGGTTCATTTTTAAGGCTTTAGTGACTATAATGGGTGCCTACTAATGGAGTCCAGGTACAGCCACCTAGGAGGAGACCCAGGACACATTTGAAAGATTATATATCTTGGCTGGCCTAGGAGAACCTCAGAATCCCCAGGAAGAGCTTGGAAAGAAATGTGTAGGTTGCCCTCTGTAGCCTGCTAGATAGCTAGATAAGCAGCAGAAAACAAATGAAAATGAATGAATGAATGAATTTAATAGCTCACTATAACACTCTGACAGCTGAGACTGGTATAAACTTATAAAAGCTTTTTGACTGGAACACAGCTTAATATGTATGATGGATATTTTGGATTGTGTGGTACGGATGGTTGAGTTCAACCCTTTATGAAGCTCGTTTATATGATACATACGCATATAGGCCTCTGGAGATGGAAATGCTGGCTTTTCTGTCTCCAGATATACATCAATTTGATTTACTAACTTTATAATGAAAAGCTATGAAATTGCACTAGATCCACTTTTACTGTGCAGCAAAAAATTCGCTCAGTAGAAATGCATCTTTTGATAAATTCATTGGGTTTAGATTGCAACCCATTCACTTTTGCATTCAAGAGCGGTATCAGACTCTGCCATACCTCTGAATATGGAATCACTTTCTGATCGTCCATCTGTGCTCGGGGAGCGCTCAGGTGACAGCTACGACAGTGGCATTTTGTCACGCAGCAAAATGTGGCATAATGTGGTACAATGAGAAAAACACCTTCAGATCACACACGCATACTTAATATCGTCTTTATGGAGGTCGGAATATTGCCAGGCCTGTATCTAAATCCATTCCAAGTAATAGTTCAGGTAAAAATCTAATTTGCCCCTTTTTCACTCATCCCAAATGTAGTCACTCAGTCAGTATATGTTTGGAGCCCTGATTTTGCTTCTTTAGCTTAGAGGCTAAGGTTGCTAACACTAAAAATCAATAATCATTCAATTCTTGTATATAAATACCCCTTAAAACATCTCTCACCTCACTTAAACTGCATCTAGCTCTTTATTAAAGTGGAGTAGACTTGTTTGTGTGGTTAAGGATACAGTTCTTCACTTTACTGAACGTTACTTTGCTACAGACAGCTGCTTCAGACACCAAGTCTGGAGAGGACTGACCTTGGATTCGTTTCTTCCATTTTTATGACAATCATTGTCACAAAAACTGATTCTAGATCAGGGCTCCTACGTCTGAGGTGGTTTGTAAAAATCCTGTTGTCTAAAAAGGCTGTTTGCAGTGTTTGGCAAGTGAAGTTTTCTCGTATAACACACATATAACACACATATAACAGTATAACACAGTAAGTCAAACCACAAACACAAGTCTGCACCACCTTAATGAAGATTTGGATGCAGTTTGAGTGGTTTGAGGAGTTTTGGGCATGAATTAACTCATAGGATTTGGGTGAATACTAACATCTAGTGTTTGCTAGCAACTTTAACCTCACAGTTGTAAAGTACAAAAGCAACGTTTAGACTCCAAACAAGTCTTTGTGTGACATAAAGCTGCACAATATATCATCTGTCCATCATTATCACAATATTGGTCTGCAGTACTGATACTGCAGAAGGCTGCAATATGCAAAAGCCTCTAACCAGTCACAGAACTTCCTGGAGTGTCCATGTGAAGGGGCGGGGCTAAACTATTGTAGGATGAATAAGGAGCTATATGTGAAAGTTTTGGTTTTGTGACATCACAGAAACTATGATGTGGGCTGTTTTTAAAGCTTAGAAAACTATGGACTGTATGGATGGGGGAGTGAATGTACATTGTGAAGCTTTTGCAATACCTACACACTTCTAGCCTTTTTAAGTAGATGTGCCTGATATGGATATGGTATTACAAAACATTGCAATCACACTACATAGAGATATATTCATAATATTGATATTTTGTCCATATTGTGCAGCCATAGTGATTGGGAAATGGTGTAAATTAGATTATGTAAATCTTGTCATAATCTGCATGTGAATGTAAAGCATTTGTTAATGCATTTGTTTATTAATTGAACTTCTTCTTGAACTGCTCGTAATCTAAGTTAAGCCATGGCAGATAAGCAGATTATCTTATTTAGTAAAATGAGTACAACTAATAATGTCATCCCACCAGAGGCAGGTTCTTTTGCCTGACACTCAGCACAACTAAAGGCCTGCACTATGCCGTAATGAGTCGACAATATGACATGTGGACTAGTTGCAGTCAGAGTTAGGCCTTAGAACAAATGACCCCATGATTAGGAGTTCTGTTTAGCATCAGAAACATTAGCCAAAAAGGTTAAATTTAGCTTGAAACATCTTTATCTTTTGATTAAATTACTGTTGACTTTAACCTTAACCACATGAACCAAAGGTGTCCATTAGCTGTTGTATTTTTCCAAATAACGTAATAGTTTATTTAAAAAATCAGAAACCACATAAATGGTAAGTCACTCTTGGAATTCCACAAATTTTGCTGCATAATTAAAGGGGAATCCCCCCGATTTCAGAATAATTTTGAGATGTTGAGATTTAATCTATGTTATTCAGAGTAGTGTGGTGGGAAATGGCTCATTAAAGGGACATTTACTGACAGGTTTCTTTACAGTAGTGGTAACAGGAACCAGGAGTCGTGATGTCTACAACACAATTTTCTTTCCAGAACCACCAGTAAACCTAAAAGAGGGCCAACCTATTGCTGGGCAACACACAGACAGTCAACCATTCACACCTATGGGAAAATTTAGAGTATCCAGTCAACCTATCACAAGCCTTTGGCCAGTGGGAGAAAACCGGAGCACCCACAGGAAAACCACACGAACACAGGAAGAACTCTGCACAAACTCTGTTTTTTGGCCACGGGTGCCTTTCTGCACCCAGAGATCAAACCCAGGACTTTCTTGCTGTGTGGTGACAATGCTAACCACGACACCACCATGCTGTCAGCATGCAGTTTGCATGATGCTAATTGGTGTATGTCTTTCCATGAATAGTTAGCTGCATTAATCCCGTAGCTCCAATGCAAAATTATAGGAGAAAGTTCATAGCTATATACTTACTTGTGCTACTCGACCTTAGTGCAGCCTTTTTATACCATTGATCACACCATCCTCCTTGACAGAATAGAAAATGTTGTTGGCATTAATGGAACGGCCCTTTCATCGATATCAATTTGTAAATATAAACAGTGAGTTCTCTACACGCACCAAGGTCAATTTTGGTGTACCACAAGGCTCAGTTTTAGGCCCCCTGCTTTTCTCTTTATATATGCTACCTTTGGGTAATATTATCCAAAAACATGGAGTAAACTTCCATTGCTACGCTGACGACACACAGTTATATGTTTTCGCACAGCCTGGTGAGAAACACCAACTTAATGTTATTGAGGGATGTGTAAATGATATTAAACAATGGATGCTTCTAAACTTCCTACTACTCAACTCTGATATAACAGAAGCACTCATAATAGGGCCACCTGCAGCCCGGAGTAAACTGTCCAATCTCACAGTAACTCTGGAGGGCCATTCTATTTCATCTTGTGCAGCTGTGAAATATCTTGGTGTGATCATTGATCTCAATCTTTCATTTGAAGCTCATGTAGATAACAGTAGTAGAATTGCCTTCTTTCATCTCAGAAATATTGCTAAGATAA
>JBBPDA010000152.1:17945553-17959818 GCA_037974385.1 Arnoldichthys spilopterus | reverse complement strand
GATCCATTTTCAATTTGAATGATGTTTCCATGACGTTCTGATCTGAAGATATTAAGCTTTAAAGACAAACTATACAAAACTATACAAATGACTGGATCCACCCCCATGCAGAAAAGGGTTAAAAGCATTGATACCCAGCATTTCCCGAATGCTAAAAATGTGTCGTTTTTAATGTTCTCAGAGCAGTTTTTGTAGGCTGGAGGAATGTCACTTCTCAAAAATAGTTCAAATAGCTTTACACACTAAATATTTTATACTAACATTGTAGGAACATGAAGGCCATGTAATGTTATTAGAACATTCCATTGATGTTGATTAGTAAATGTTCTTTTTAAAGAACCCAGATCTGTACCTGTTAGATCCAGTGTTCACATTCCAGACTTCAAGGGGGTTCATCCCTTCACAACCGTTGTAACTTGGATCAGAACTATAGTTAACATCCTGGACTTCTAGGCTCTTGATATGTTCCTCCTTAAAATTTAAACACTGATCTCAGTGCTTTAGTGTCTTGGCCCAGTGGTGGAATGACCTTCCTCCTAAATGCCTCACTGCTGCTCCTTTCTTCATATTCTGAAAACCAAACTCTTCAAGCAATACCTAGATTACCAGCTTTCTCCACTCCCATCATGCAATTTTTCTGCAATGTTCTGCCTGTAACCTATCTGTTTCACTACTGTTTGAGCACTCTTGTCTCTTAAGATATAAACTCTTGCAGTATTTCTGATACTTTTGCATCACTTTAGCTTCTAGTGTTTGTTTTTGTTTTGTTTTTTTTTTTTGTTCAGGATAACACCATCAACTGAATAAATGTAAATGTTAGCTGCACAGTTGTCTGGTGGAACTAGACATAACAAAATCTGAGGAGAATATTGGAAAAAGATCCATTCTTGTGTTGTAATTTGAAAGATTTTCAATGGATTTGCTTTTCACAAAGCAGAATTTCTCATTCAGCCAGACAACTCAAGGCAAAAGTACAGTGGTGACTTAGTGATTAGGACCTTGCCCTTGCAAGCAGATCACAAGGTCATAAGTCCCGACCCACTTACCACAGAAGTACCCTTGAGGGTATTGGCTGTTACACTGCTCCTCATACTTTTCACATAGCTGCTGCTCCACATGTGCATGTATGATGGGTTAAATGCAGAGACAATGACAAATAAATCACTTTCAAGGTGAGTTTACTTAGAGGCTTAAGGAAAGGGGCATTCCTATTGGCCAGCCCTATTTTATACAGTTAACTGAGAAATTCAGCTTTGTGAAATACTCTGCCGGTCTGTTAGAAACTCCCAGCTGGAGCTCAAACAAGTAGCTGAAAAACTAGTTGAGCTTGGTGCAGTTTTGCAACTTTGAGCTAATGACGCTCGCTTTCAGAGCCCTTCCCTTTCCACATGTTCCTCAGTCTGGTTGTGGGGGACGGGCAGACGAGGCCAGACTGCTGGTGAACGGTTCCTTCTCCTGCTCCTAGCCCACGAGTCGTGCTCTGAGCGCTTGGATCCTCCGCAGAACAAGCTGTACCACCAGAGAGGCCCAGATGGCAGGGTGCTGGACGTGCGTCACACTGCGCCATCTGATTGGCAAAGCCACCGCACAGTCACAGAAAACAATCGCACTTGTCCACAGTCGCATCTCATGGAGCTTGTGTCTGACTGTCTCTCTCTCTCTCTAAGATCAAATGGCGGGCTTTAACAGCTGGGTTAAATACCATGCACGGGTAGAGCCCCCTCACCAGAGGAAGAGCAGGATGTCGACTGTTTTTGCACCAGACAGAAATAGCCTGGGCGTAGCGCTCTGTTTACTGCGAGCATGTCAATTAACGTTGGCTGTTTTGCTCCTCTTTTCCAAACAGTGCGCTGTCTATATAAATCAATACTTTCCTGCCGTCGCTCCTGAAGGCAGACAAGCACACTGCGACTTTCAGTGTTATTCTAATCTGGCCCCTGGGGTGACAAAAGTCGTATGGTGTTACTAGTTGACATTCATGACTTTCCAGCAGGGGTACAGACAGAAGAACAGAGTAATAGGGAAGAGGACTGAGTAGAAGAAAGATAAAGAAGAAGAAGAAGAAAAGAGCGAAAGAAAGAGTACAATGAGTAAGAGAAAAAAATGAAAGAAAGTAAATAAGAGAAAGAAAGAAAAAAAAGAAAGAAAGAAAGAAGTAAGAGATAAGGGAGAAAGATTCAGAAGTAAAAAAAAAACAGAGAGGGAGCTGGGGGAAGAGAGAAGGAGAGTGAGACAGTAGATGAAAGAAGAAAGAAAGAAGAAAGAATACACACAGACACAAAAGGAGAAGAGAGAGTGAGATGCAGAAACAGAAAGAAAGTATGAAATGAGAGAGAGAGCAGAGAGTGGGAGAGAGAAATTCAGACAGAGAGAGAACACAAGAGAGAAGATGGAAGAGAGAACTAAAGAAAGAAAAATGGGAAGCTATACAGACAGGAAAAGGGAAAGAAATAGATGAGAGAAAGAAAAGGGAGAAAGAGATGCAGAGACAGAAAGACAAAGAAAGAAATAGGAGAGAAAGAGAAACATAAAAAGACCAGCAAAGAAGGATCTAGATCTGGATTTGTAGCTGGAGCTGGTTCTGAATCTGGATCTGTAGCTGGAGCTGGTGCTGGTGTTGGTTCTGGATCTGTAGCTGGAACTGTGGAGCTGGAGCTGCAGGCTAAAGGCAGCTGCCTGGTTTCACCTGAAGCTGCTGTGTCCAGTAAAGCAGCTGTTTACACTGAGAGACCAGATGACTCCAGATCAGTCTAGTTAGGTCTCTAAGGTGTGTAACATCACATGTACAGACTGGACCACCCTTTAGTAGCTTTCTCTGTCTCTCTTTTTGTTCCCTGCTAACACAATATAATGTTGTCAGATTCCACTAGCCGTTTAGAATTTTTGCTTTAGAAAATAAGTGTTTGCATGTTTACATGGGTGTATTTCATAATACCCACCAAGTATCCAGTGCTCTTTTCAGCAGCTTTATGGATTCTTATTCAGCTCACAAACTTGGCCACAGTATGGGGGAAAAATCAATTACACTCTCAAAAAGGTTCTTCAGAGGTTCTTTAGGTTATATTTAGCACCATGCCAAGTGCATAAATGTTTTTTATGCCTGGTAAGATGGTTGTCCTCATTATATGAATATTCTTTATATGAGTTTAAAGTCAAGACAATCAAAAATTGCGATAAAAGATTTTTTCTTAGAGGACTGTCTTAGAAGAACCACTTTTGGAAACTTGATTTAATAGTTCTACACCAGTCCTAGCCAAGTCCAAGCCAAGAACCACTTAGGAACCTTTATTTTCAAGAGTGTAGCAGGTCAACTGTGTGCACACCAGAACAATAAAATCTCAAAAATAATATTTTCCCAAGAAAATGAAAAAAAAATTGAAATATTTTACAAATATTAATGAACAAAGTTAATGAAGCAAGATGTTGTTCCAAATCATTCTGCAGCATTTCTACTGGTCCATTCATCATGAAGGTGAGAAGCTAGCTGGCATTTTTGGCTGGTGTAGTTTTATCTTTTATTTTTATATTTTTATTATTATATTATTTTTATTTAAAAGCATTTTGCTTTTATAGACTTAAAGATATTCTGAAGAATTTGTGCTCTCCATTCACAGAGCAGTGTCTTTATAAACTGTTCACATAAGCTGCTATGTTTAAGTGAAAGTAGGCCATTCATCAAATCATCAACTTCAAATCTCCACCAACAAAGCATATGTGCATGTGCGTCTAGCCATGGGGGCTGGAGCAGGTGGGGAGCAAGCAGAGGGCAGGCGTGTGTGTCAGCTCCACACCATCAGTCATCTAATCCCACTTGAATAAAATGCACACACGCTGACACTATTAACAGAACAAACAGTAAGCTATTCAAAAAGTGTACATTGTATTAAAATAAATAGATAAATTAAAAAAAAATATGCAATTTTCAAATTTATTAAATTCATGTTTATTAGAATTCTGCAAATGTTTATTTATACAACTCTGAATTTACATTCATACTAAAATGTATACATATATGTTACATTTTACATATAAAACCAGATCTTTTTTTTCCAGGTGCATTACTATTGATAAATTTATCTAGCAGACGTTGATGTGCACTAATCTGAATAATGTTTGTAGACAGTAGGATCATATCTGTGAAAAAATAGCCAGAACATCTCAATATGGTCTTAATGCTGTTGAATGTAGGGGAGCTTCTTTGTCAGCGCTGTGCAGCTGGTCCCATTGTGCCTCTCCAGTGACATTGGGGGTTGGGGGTGGGGGGACGTGTGTCTGCCTGCTCCTGTTCACCCCTTCACCAGTTCACTTGCTCTTGTTGCTGGTATTACTTGATATATAAAAGCAAATACTCAGATAGAAGAAAAGTAGCTACAGAATAGCAACTTATGAAAAACAGTATCAAGTCCAAGAAGCCTCCAAGTACCGAGTTCCTTCTTGAGGGTATGCATTGATGTCATTTTCCCATCTGAACATGTCACTGCTGGACTGAGTGGCAAAACATGCTACAACATGACTACTGTCAGTAGGGAAAACCATGAAATCATATGTAAAACAAATTTGTATCTGCTTAAAAGCAGTTGGGCATAACTGTAATCCTTACAACTTACCAAAGAACCAGTGGTCCATGGTCACTGACATGTGAAACAGGTCTCCTGACATTAATTCATACCTGAATTTAAAGGCAGGAAATGCAAAGCAAAGCCTGAAATGCCTACAAACCCTAAATGTCAAAACTACTTGTCACTGTCCATGGACTACACTACACACTCACTGCAGAGTCCAATTGTCTTTAAGCAGATAATGATTTGTTTTAGTCCTGATTTCCCAATTTCACTATTAAAAGCAAGTGTTTCTGTGAATGGCAGTGATCTATTTCCTTCTTCATTCTTTATCCTAGAAAATAACTAAGCCAATGCTGTGTGCAGGCTTTTTTAGACAGAACGAGAGATATTGAGAGAGTGAGTTACAGACATAACGAGAGAGTGACAAAGGGAACATCCTGATTGGTCTCTCTATGTGGTAAGTAGACAGTGGTTGGACTTTACAGTTGACCTCTCTTCTCAGTTAACCACATTACTAAAGTAACTGACATGTTCAGATGGGTTAACCAGGCATGATGCTTTCATTAGCAAAGCTAACTTTAATTAAACTAGCTGGCTAGCTGCTAAGGAGCCACTCTGTTTTTGTTCTACATTATGAGCCATTCCTTGTTTAAAGCTAGCATTAGCTGAATAATATAATATAATATAATATAATATAATATAATATAATATAATATAATATAATATCCATCCATCTATCCATTTTCTAATCCGCTTCTTTCGTTTCCGGGTCACAGGAAAGCTGGAGCCAATCCCAGCTGACTACAGGCCTAAGACGGGGTTCACCCAGGACAGGAGGCCAAACCATCGCAGGGCAACACATAGAGAGACAGCCATTCACACACAAACTCACACCTACAGGCAATTTAAAGAATCCAATCAGAATAGAATAGAATAGAATAGAATGTGTTGTATGTATTTATGTGTAAATAGTTACATTTACATTTAGTCATTTGGCTGACGCTTTTATCCAAAGCGACTTCCAAGATGTGGAGCAGTGTAGTGGGACGGTACCTTGCTCAAGGGTACCTCAGTAGTGCCTGAGCCGGGACTTGAACCAGCGACCTTCAGGTCCCCAGCGCAATGTCCTTTCAATGACAGTTTCAATGTGTGATCAAATAAATTATTATATTCTTTCATAATCAAATGTGTTCATATGCCCTTGTGAACTAACCCGGTGACTGAAGCTGTCTGGGTGCGATGTCTGCAAATCATGGTGCAAATATTTTAACTTGGGGTGCAATCTATGCTTTTGCACTCCCATAGAACCAGCCAACACGAAAAACCAACACGAATAGCTCACTGGAACTCCCCTCCCACCACTTGCCAAACAAACACATCTGCAATGTGACCAGCATAGTTGCAGACCGCTCCCACTCTTACCCTGGACTGTTTACACCCCTAGGCAGTGAGGCTCCTTAACACCCAGGGGGCCCTTCCTGCATCAAGGGACTGATCAAGGGAATCTATTACATTCTAGTAGGTTTTCGTTGCACTGAAACTATGCACCACCACTTTAAACTGGTACAAATCACTTGCCACAGTCATCTTATGATAATGTTACATTCTGGTACATTTGCATTGGACTGATAATTAGATGGTGCTGTGTGGATAATCTATACTGTTACTACTACCTATATAATAATACAGATAATCTATACTGTCACTGTTATATTGTACTGAAACTCTATACTCCACTATTAAAAGCAACTGTACCTCTTGTAATTTAATGTATTTTTATATATTAGTTCACACCACCTGTTGGTCGTAGCAAACAGCTGCTGGTAACATGAATGAATAACTAAATGTTTGTGTTGTGTTGTGTTATGTCTATTGTCAAATGAACTCTGATGTCTATTTTGGAACGCTATTTCAAAACTACTGTATATATGTATATGTATAAGCTGACATAAACATTTCTTAAATATTTAATCTTGGATCTAGAGTGAGTAAAAGCAAAAATACTAGCATTTCGAAAATTACGGGAAAATACAAATCCATAAAAATGTAACATAAGTAACTTGGAAGTGGGTGATTATTTGTCAATGTGAAGTGAAAGTGACTTTTTGTCATTGTGAACACACTCATGCACCACAACGAAATGCAACCTCTGCATTTAGCCCATCACACGTGCACACTTGGAGCAACGGGCAGCTATCAACAGCGCCCAGAGAGCAGTGTAGCGGGACAGTACCTTGCTCAAGGGTACCTCAGCAGTGCCCGGGCTGGGACTTCAACCTGTGAATTTCAGGTCTCAAAGGCAGCATCCTAACCAATAGGCCACCTCTGCCCACAGCACAGCACCACAAATGTGACCTCTGCATTTAACCCATCCATGTAGGAGCAGTGGGCAGCTAACATGGGCTTAGCACCCAGGGACAGTACATTGCTCATGGGTACCTTAGTGGTTCTGGCACCGGGCCAGGATTTGACCCTCAGTTTACAGAGGCAACTCCCTAACTGGTACACCACCACTGCCCTACGTAGATGGAAAAATGGAAGTAGTTACTATCCTCCTCTGCTGGCCAGCGTGATTACTAAAGTGGCTGGTGCATAAGTACATAACGTATGTGCAAACTTCGATGCTGTTCTCCACATGTTCTACAGTAAAGCCAGAACTAAACAACCTAAAGCACAAATGATTATTTGCATACATGAATAAAGGAAAACCTGTTCTGTACAGCGCTTTAACCATTAAAATGCTTCAGGCTTTGATTACACACTAATATAACTAATTAATGTAGCGACTGAATAATAATATTTTGAACGTGATCAGAATTTTAGGAGGATAAAGAAACCTTTAAAAGTAATAGGACATGTTTTGGTTCCATACAGACCTTTTTTTAAGGAGTGTATTAGTTAAAACATCGACATCTTTCCACCTGTGTGCAGTTTTAGATAATGCACTTGGTTTTTTTTTTACCCCCACTGGTAAGCCCCGCCTCCGGCGTGCTAGGATTAGCTGGTAGTATCTCAGCGGACTGCTACTGAAGAGGAACTACTAGCCAATGGAGACTGAGGAGGGCGGAGTCCTGTGAGAGGGAAAAAAAGCAGCGCAGTCCAGTCCCGCACACGGAGCGCGCAGCTGAGCGTCATTCGGAGAAAGAAAGCAGGAGCTGGCAGAGTCCTCCCCTGTCCTCACTTGTCTGCACTTCTGCGTATTAAAATAATGCACAACTTACAGTAGTTAATACAATGTAAACGGGCTGCGTCGTCTGTGTTCATCAGTACGTTCTTCGCGCCCCCCCCTTTCCCTCAAAAACGTTTGCTGCTTGGATTGACTCATGCGCGCGACTGGAGAGCGTCCAACACCCGCGTGAACTATGTGAAGGTAAATGAAAATGACTTTCAGTCTGTTTTTCTCTGGTTTCCTACATATACTGTGTGAATGCGCTGCGTTCAGTCAAAAACTGCGATTGGGACTTTTATTAGATTTTTTTTTGCATATTTAAAATGTTTTTTTTTTCATATTTTTTATTCTATATAATTTTACACACTATTAGGAGCCAAGTAATTTGTGGATCGAAATTTTAACTTTTCTATGCACATTTGACTTCCAAGCATTCAATTTCAAGCCCAGCCTTTGTTTGTTTATTTATTTATTTATTTATTTATGTGTTGCACATCAGATCTCCTGTGTTATTATTGTTTGTTAATTAGTTTACTATTATTATTACTAGTAGTCGTACTATATATTTCCAAGAATGTTTCAGAGATTATTCATATATTTATTCACATTTGACTCAAAACTTTTACAAAAAAATATGTGCACAATATGTCATTTAAATAAATATAAAATATTTATTCTCATTATTTGATTTCCCTTCCTTTATGACCTCTTAATTGTCTTGGTTGCCTGGAGTCATTAATTGCCGAGAGAGATTCATGGCCCTAATCAATAATATGATGGAAATAATGGCAGGAAATCGGCTTGTTTTACCTGCTGATTTCATGTAAAATGCCACTTAAAGCCATAGAAACTGCTTGGCCTGATAAATCAATGGTAGTGGCTCATGCCGTATGTCTGCCAGGAGCTTCTGTCACTTATTTAATGTGCTGCATCTCATTTTCTTGTCTAACAGCTGGTCAACAGATTCCCAAGTGTGTGGACCCCGCCATGACCAAGTGGTCTTCCCTGCTAAAGACATTGCCCTTGATCGTTTCATTTTATGCTTAATTTGGCATTTAAT
This sequence comes from Arnoldichthys spilopterus, assembly GCA_037974385.1. Classification (NCBI taxonomy): domain Eukaryota; kingdom Metazoa; phylum Chordata; class Actinopteri; order Characiformes; family Lepidarchidae; genus Arnoldichthys; species Arnoldichthys spilopterus. Next base: position 17,951,027 of record JBBPDA010000152.1, on the reverse strand, counting down.
CCTCTTTGATGTATCAGCTGGCCACACATCGTGCACAATTTGTGTAAAAGTTATTATCGTCTAATACTGCAAGAGCACTGGAGAACTAGGGGTATAAAATTCCTTGCACATCTTAGTTCCTAATTGTGAAAACAGCATGCGCGTACGCGTCCAAGGCTCAGCTGGTTCCTTTGAACACTCACTGATGTGTTGTTTTTTTATCATACTCTCACACTCCTGAGGCTTTGTAATTATGCCCAGTGTGTGTTACGAGATAAGTCCCGTTATGCCACTCTGAATCATTGTCTAAAACATTCTCTTCATCTCCTCCTAATAGCTTCTGTGTGACACACCACTGGCCACAGCATTACCCTCCCCAAGGCAGACATGAAGTCTGTTCTGGATGGGGTGGCGGACACCACCTTTAGGACCATCACCTCCGGGCTCCAGTACCTGGGGTCCAACGATGCCAGCTACGATGACCCCACTATTGATGCCGACTTTGTTAAGGGCGGATACTCGTTCCAGAAGCCTCCTTCTGCCTTCCGCAGCAACTCTTTCCCAGACAAAGTTGCCCCAGATGAGGAACTCATCCTTAAAGGGATTCCGTTCTATCCCACAAATGGCACGGATCTGTTTGGGAACCGGACCCTGGTGGAGGAGGGGGAGAATGTGCAGTGTGGGGAGAACTTTATGGACATGGAGTGCTTTATGATACTGACCCCGAGTCAGCAGTTGGCCGTGGCAGTCCTGTCTCTGACTCTGGGCACTTTCACAGTGTTGGAGAACCTGGTGGTGCTGTGTGTGATCTTACAATCCCGTACTCTACGCTGCAGACCCTCCTACCACTTTATTGGCAGCCTTGCCGTGGCGGATCTGCTGGGTAGTGTGATCTTCGTCTACAGCTTCTTGGACTTCCACATCTTTCATCGCAAAGACAGTCCCAATATATTTCTGTTTAAGCTTGGAGGTGTCACAGCATCCTTTACAGCCTCTGTCGGGAGTCTCTTCCTCACGGCCATCGATCGATACATCTCTATCCATCGGCCGCTGGCCTACCGGCGCATCGTGACCCGGACCAAGGCAGTCATTGCCTTCTGCATGATGTGGGCCATCTCCATCATCATAGCAGTGATCCCACTGCTGGGTTGGAACTGCAGACGCTTAAAGTCAGTGTGTTCAGACATCTTCCCGCTCATCGATGAGAACTACCTGATGTTCTGGATCGGCGTGACCAGCATCCTTTTAATCTTTATCATCTACGCCTACATGTACATCCTATGGAAGGCCCACCACCACGCCGTACGGATGCTCAGCCGAACCTCGCAGAAAAGCCTGGTGATCTACTCGGCAGACGGCACCAAGGTTCAGACCACTCGGCCCGAGCAGGCACGGATGGACATCCGCCTGGCCAAGACGCTGGTTCTCATCCTGGTGGTCCTAGTCATCTGCTGGGGCCCTGTGCTGGCCATCATGGTCTACGACCTCTTCTGGAAGATGGATGACGACATCAAGACAGTGTTCGCCTTCTGCAGCATGCTCTGCTTGTTCAACTCCACAGTGAACCCCATCATCTACGCGCTGCGGAGTAAAGACCTGCGCCGGGCATTCTTGGCCGCCTGCCAGGGCTGCAGAAGCAGCAGCAACACGCAGCAGCTGGACAACAGCTTGGAGTCAGACTGCCAGAACCGCAACCTGCAGATCCACGCCAAGCGAGCGGCCGAGAGCTGCGTCAAGACCACTGTGAAAATAGCCAAAGTGACCATGTCTGTGTCCACCGACACTTCTGCTGAAGCCGTCTGACAGGCCCAGGCAGCCTGGCTGCCCTGGGTATGGGGATAAAGGGGAAGGAATGATGAAGCCATGCGCTAAGCTTGCCGTGAGAGTGTGTCCGGTCATTGTCTAAGTTCAACTGTGACTCAACTGTGTTCAACAAGGGAATCAGATGTTCAAAGGAGGGGAGTGATGGACAAGAAGGTCCAAACGCAGCACAAAGGGAGCAGTCGAGGATGGAGTGTGCCACTGTGGCGTCTTAGTACTAAAGTGCCAAAATGGTTCTGTGAAGTGAGGGCGTCTTTCTCATTCATGGCATCTGTTCTTGTGCTGGGATTCTTACTGTGTTCTTTGTGCCATTCTTATCAGTCATATCAACTGAAAATGTATGGATGTTGTGAATGCGCTCATGAAGGCTTACTATATTTTTATACTTTGAAATCAGGTTTTTGAACAATGATACCTTCTCTCATGGGGACAAGGGGCTATTGATCTTTTTAGTATGAAAATGTTAAAGTATGTGTGTTGATTTGTAAATACACTGTACCATATATATATATATATATATATATATATATATATATATATTCCATGCATTTGTGCTCAAAAACGAACCTCTCACTGGCCATGAGATGTTTTGTAAGGGGTGTCTGTGCAAATGTTTGCAATGATAGTTAATAATTAAGCTCTGAACAATAGGGAAATTTGTTGTTAATGCTAAACCGCAGAAAAATGACATGAAAAGGTGTAGTGACTTTGATATTGTCATCAGTTGTGTTGAGTCTCGGTTTCTGTGGTATTGTTCTGAGCTAATTCTTTGAAGACTCCACATATCCTATCGTTGGCTTTGGGTCTCCTCACACCTTTCTGACTGTTTCAGAGATTTCCTGAATGTACCGACTGTTCGGAAAGACGCATTCAATAAAATTGATGCGATGGATGATCCAGTCTTTTGGCCACAGGTCAAGCCTAGTCCTTGATGAAGAAGAATAGTGGTTTGCCATTGAAAGCCAGGCTTGGACTAGGCTTAATCTGTGCTGCATGTCAGAAGCACATGATCTGGAAGATTTTCTACTTTGAAAACAAAGGAAACGTCAGTGTAAATATCGCTGTTCAGTAATCACACTCTTAAACTGTGATGTGATGTTCTTCTTCTCCTTCCTGTGTCTGTGTGTTCAGTTCCCATTGCTCTCCAGAACATTTGGCAGCCTTGCTCATAATGCTGAGGTTAGCCTTTGGACCTCAGTGACGTCACAGGTCCACAAAAAAACCCCATTAATTCTTGGGGTGAGGAAACTCAAAAGAACATGAAATAAATCAAGAAAAAAATCAAGCAATTGTACGTTTTGTGTATTGCGGTACAAGTAGTGATGAAACTGATCCAAAACTGTTACTATAAAAGGATTTTTACCTCTGTTTCAGCAATGACTAAAAGCTATACTTTGTTCATGTGCTAAAAGAAAAACTGGTGTGCTGGCTGCACCGCTCTGTGATAAGCATATTAAAGTCAGTTGTGTTCAAGCCTTCAGGCTGGTTCTTTAGACCAATATATGACCGAGTCATGGAATAAACAGGATTTTTGATGTGCATGACGAGGCTTAGGTCTAATAGGTCTAAGAGACCAGCACTGTTTGTACCTATCTATTACAGAACTGCAGAAGAGAACTTCTTGAATATGTGTGGAAATGTGTTTGTGGTTCGTACAATAAAACTGTATGTTAGTTTTCTTAAGAAATGGATGACTCCCCAAAGCAGGGCTATCTGGGGACATATGGAATGGGTGCGCTTCACCTGTTAGGACTGCTGTCTCCAGTAATGGTGATTCTACAATGAACAGTTGTTTTTCCCCAGTTGAAGTCTGCTAAGTCTCTCTCTCTCTCTCTCTCTCTCTAAATGCTTTTGATTGGGTCGTGTTGCACTGTGCATTATCTACATTGCAGGATGGTTTTTTCAAACTAGTCTCCCACCATGCTGTCAGGTGGACTGTCCACTGAAAACCCTCTGCAGTCTAGTGCCAGTCAAACCTCTCACTTTTCTGTAAAATGTGTTCCCGAAATTCCGAAAGGAGTTTGATGCAGGAGCTTTTCCAATAGTTAGCATAAGCTGCAGTTTGCCGTGATCTTAAACCTCGCTGTTGCCTCTCTGCCGGCAGTCGTAGCTGCTCATTCTGCTGTTGTCGTGTGTGGGGTGAAGATAAGACCACCACAAAACTGTCAAGTGGCTTCTGTCCCAAGGTGGAACATGACTCGATCGTCTGAAAATATTAACGCTGAAATCAATGGCGGCTTGTAATTTCTGTATCGCAGTGTAGTCTGTTTGAAGCTTTTGAATAAAGTCACATTTGACCATCAGACTTTATGTTGATGGAATTCTTTATGCACAGTCACATAATCTTGTGGTCACATCAGATGGTCCACATGTGTGATGGAACCCAGGCACTCAGGCTTCAAGTCTATTTGGAACTGGGTTAAAGCAAGAATGTGGTATGCCTGAGGGGCCCTGACTACAGAACCATGGATCTAAGGTACAGTACTATATGTACATTGGTAAAAGTTTCAAATTCCAAGTTCAATGTATAATTGAGATGCTATTAAATGGATATAATCTGTTTCCTTTTCTTAGGAACCCATTCTACAGCCTTGTAATTTTATAGTGTAAGGCCACCATGCTTAGTATAAAGGGTCAAATTAAACCTTTGTACTTGCATTCATATTTTCCCTGATCCATCACCCATAACCTCTTAATTGTGTGGTAGAGCCAACTAGCATGACTACCAAATCAGGCAAAATCAAAGAAAGACCATTTAATTCAGCTTTTCAGCCCAGAAGCCTGTGAGGAATTGCTGCTTCGCTTTGGCAAGTGTAGGCTCTTGGCTCCATCTTGTGGCGATTAATTGTACAAACATTAGCATGGTGTTAAACTGAGAAGATCCTAAAAAAAGACCACAGGGTGTCAACAACCTAGCACATTTTGGTTGTTGCTTATTAGTTGGAAATTATTTCAGCAATATTAATATTCTTTTAATGAATAATCTACAAACAATTGCAAACATTTTGTTTCCAGCACCTTTTATTAAATGGGTGAATGTAGATGACCATAGGCAGGGTTAGTGTAATGGTCTGAAAGAGTAGTTGCTACCTTCTCTTAAGAAAGTCTGGTAAATCAATGGAAAACATGATTTATTAAGTAGCAAAAATATAAGCACCTTTTTTTTGTGAAAACAGACAATCCTTTTGAGACCAAGAGAAGAAGAGTATAACAACAATGCAATTGACATGATATCTATAGTTTGTTGATGAATTTGTGCATTAAAACTTCACACATTACAAAAAAGCAAGTGTTTGAATGGATATGGAAGGACATATGTGGGTTTCTTTTATCATTTCTCAAAGGAGGCTTAGTCAGAACACTGTTACTTTAGCCTGCCTGGCTCTCACTGTTGTTTATATGCATCCAATTATGCTATGTCAGCTCTAAGTCCAATAGAGAAATTATAACAATGCATTCATATTCACAGGTGGAGAATAGGGAAACTACACTGAAAGGGCCCTTGCACCCATGACCTGCGTGAAATCTGGATAAATTTGATGTTTTATGTTGTTTTAAGGAGCCCTGTGAAATCTCAGACTTTAGTGCTTTGAGAATATCCATCCATCCATTTTCCAACCGCTTCTTCCGTTTCCAGGTCACGGGGAAGCTGGAGCCAATCCCAGCTGACTGCG
>JBBPDA010000152.1:17931015-17945453 GCA_037974385.1 Arnoldichthys spilopterus | reverse complement strand
TGGGCAATTTTTCCAATCCAATCAACCTACTGCAGCCTTTTGGACAGTGGGAGGAAACCGGAGCACCCGGAGGAAACTCACGCGAACACGGGGAGATCTTGCGAACTCCGCACAAAAAGGCACCTGTGGCCAACCCAGGGATTGAACCCAGGACCTTCTCACTGTGAGGCAACAGTGCTAACCAGTGCACCACCGTGCCGCCCCAAGACAGACATACCGAAAGTAAAAATATATAGGCAATATTTCAGTAAACTAGCTGTCATAGTACTCAGAGGCACATTATATGATGTTTATGACCAAACATGCCTGAGCACATGGACAGCATCATGCAGTATATGTTATATGTGCTAATGGTAATTTAGACCTGAATAGCAGCCTGGACTTGAGTAGTAGCATAAATTTACAGTTTGTATAAGTGTTAAAAAAGGTTAATTTCTAACAGTACAACTATTAGTTATAAAACAATAGGATACTATAGGACACACTACTTAACACACTTGGAGTGGAACACTTATCATCAATCCAGCTGGCTACCAGACACCTGTGTTGACTAGTATCACGCTAAATAACGAAGGAAGAGGGAAAGCCATCCTAACCACAAACACAGTGCAAAGTCAGTGGTGCTCTTCTGGACTCCAGGCCATGGGTGACTGTGCTGATACCAAAGACCCAATCTCCTGATGATACAGCCTATTGGTAGCCTGAGCTGCAGTTGGTTCAAGGTTAAAATATCATTACGGCTGCCAGATGAAAAGTGTGCTTTGAGGGCAATGACAACTTATTATATGGTGCAGCTCTGCTGCCACATTTTTCAGAATCTGACCACATGGGCTACAGCATGAAATAAAATCTTAAACAGTTGTCTGTTTATCAGCATTTGTATTTGTTTTCTGATGTTTAAGGGCTAAAAAAGAGCCCATCTTGTAGAGCAAATATGCACAGTAGTCTGAACTATGTGTGTGTTATATGTGCTGAATGCTATTTATGCAGTTTTTCTCAACTTAACAAAGACTAAAAGGAAATTGTTAGTTAAAAAGATGTCAAGGTCGAAGCAAAGTTCTTGTTTGAGCCATACAGTAATGACTGCTCTTTAAATAACATGGTTGGAAAAATGCCTTGTCGTCTGCGTTAAACACAAAAGGCTAAAAAGAGCCCGACTGACAGAACCTCACCAAGGTTAAAACATTACAGTGCTAATGAGATTATTAGAGTCTGTCAGGCAGCTGAAAAAAACAGAGGAAAACTAAACTTACAGGTCAATAGAACATATACAAAGAAGCCATGGTGGTCTATAACAAGACTATACACCTGGCATGAAAAAATGTAGTCTTCCAAGACTATTACAGAGACTTTTAGAACTTCTATAGCTGCGTTCAGACGAAACAGATCTAGGAACTTTTTGAGAGGAACTACCCACTAGGGAGCTCCCCTGAGAACTACACACATTCAGGGGTATTTTTTCTGGTTGCTTTCACACCGCCTCAAGGCTGAAGTGTTGTAAGCTGGCAATTGGCTGGTGTAGTGACTGCATAGGACAGGAGTGGTCCTGGAGGGCCAGTGTCCAAAAAAGTTTGGCTATTTCCCTGCTCAAACACTGGTTCAGCTCAGCTATCAATTGCCAGGTATAGTGAGTGTGTCTGGGGAGTGGAACTACCAAACTGTGATGGACACTGGCCATCTAAACGCCCCTGGCATTGGAGAAGATGGAAGATGCTGTTATAAGAGCGCTTAAACACATCAAAAACCCACTTTATTTCCTCTGTCGCATATTGGCACAATAAAGCCTGGACTTCATTCCATATGTCTGTGTTTTTTCCCCACTTTCTTAAGAATTAGAGCTGTTATTTACACAACTAATGTTTCACATGGCTTGTTTAAAAGTGGTGGCTTCAATTCCTGTACACTTTTGCCTGGACTAATGCACTCATTGCTGCAGTGTGGAGGAGTACCTACCCTGAAGGAGCTAAAAAAGTTCCTCGATCAGTATTCTGATAACTCTAGTCATGCTCAGTTCCTGCGGTGCAGACACACAAAAAGGGAGAACTTCCTCCAACAATTCTACAAACTATGAAAAAGTTTCTCCTGTCTGAAAGCACCTTATACCATATTTCTCTCCACTACTGAACAGCTATTGTACCCCGCCCCCATAAAGCTGCAGTTCTCTGCATCAGAATGTGAACTACTTTGTTCTTCAGTCACAAAATAACTTAAACTAAGCCAGTTTTGCTGAAATAGTACACACAGGTGACTTCAGCAAACCCTTTAGAAAAGAAGAAACCATGGAAAATTCATCCATATTATATCATCTATATTATCAATTGCATGTACTGTACATATTTGAATTTTTAATCATTTTTTGCAGCATTTTTTAATCTTTCCAGATTCCTTAAAACAGCTGTTCTAAACCCCTTACTGAAGACACCCAACATAGATGGTAAATCACTGACCATGAATAGGCCAAAACACCTTCATTCATTTGTAAGATATTCGAAAAAGATTTTAATTAAATTCCTTTCTCAAAGACACTATCCTGGAGGAATCTCAGCCAGTTATAATCAGCCACATCAGACTTAACTGGTAAAAATAAGGTCTCAATTCTTGTCCTCTGACTTAGGAGCAGTGTTGATTGACAGTCACTTTGAAAAGTTGGCTGGTTTTTCTGACTGTGTGCTAAACTGCTTCCAAACATGGTCATATAAAAAAATAAGTACACCCCATTTCCACATGGAAATAATTTTCTCAACCATTAAACATTTCACTCTTTTTGGCCCATTAGCCAGAGATAAAGGTTGTAGATGCCTGTGTACTCTGTAGGTTTTATTTAATTGTTGCTGGTGTAATATATGGTAACTTTACAGAAGAGGGCTAAACGTGGCTTATATCTAATATAAGTCAATGGAAAAACATTTTATAACAAGTGATTTTGGAGGATTTCTAATAGTCTGTTAATCATGAAAGTTTCACACAATGTCAAGGCCAGCTGCTGTGTTGCTGTAGAAAATAAAAAGAGGAAAAAGAGATGTGGTATCTTATTTGTATCGTATTTGTATTATTATTATTTTCCATCACCTAGTGGTGAGGACGCTGCCTTTGGGACCTGAAGGTCTAAGGTTCAAGTCCCAGCCTGGGCACTACTGAGGTACCTTCTCACTACACTGCTCCCCGGGCGCTGTTGGTAGCTGCCCGCTGCTCCAAGTGTGATGGGTTGTCATGCAGAGGTCACATTTCGTTGTGGTGCTTGAGTGTGTTCACAATGACAAAGAGTCACTTTCACTTCACTATGTCTATTTTCAGGTAAAGCACTTTGAGCTTCGTTTTAAAGGTGGTACAAAAATAAAGTTAATTATTATTATTATTACTATTATTATTATTATTATTATTATTATTATTATTATTATTATTATTATTATTAATAATAATAATAATAATAATAATAATAATAATAATAATAATAATAAAGCCAGCCCCATGTCAAACAGTGGTAGGGGATTTCCTAAAACCTTTGTCCATTGTGCTAGCTATTGGGCCAAAGCTTCCATTCTGTCTTTGCTAATTGGCTCCCAACTTTTTAAGCAAAACTTAAGAAGAAAAAAAGATTCATATTTAATACTTGGCTGCAGAAAATCTCTGCCACTCTCAAAATCTGAACTAGTAATCCAGCACACCAGGGTCCTAAAAACTGATAAACTAAAAGAACCTAGTGTAACCACTCACACACACACTCACACACACCCCTACCTATATATATGCATGCACATAACTAGTAACCATGGAGATGAAACGAGTACTTCTATCTGTCTGTAGAACCATGATTCAATTCAATTTCCTCCAAACTCCAGGATTAAAATGAAGAGGGGATTCTAAGAGGTTCAGTATTGAACAGCTGACGCCACAAAAATCTAATTCCAGGAAGAAATTTAGTATAAGGGGGGGCCAACCCCCTCCCCTAGAACCTGTCAACCTCTTTTCTTATATCCCTTATAGATTCAGACTAATGTATTTATCTATATCACATGTTTTATTATCTTCAGTGGGTGAGACCCTGCTGTATAGACCTTGAATCATGGCAGCACTGACTATCAGACTTCATATCTCTCATACACAAGTAGCCTCCTTCTGCATCAGTATTTCATTTCAGGGAACTCAAAACCATAAATGGGTTACAAGCTCATTATGAAGCTTTAAATTACTTGAGCTATTCTTTTTTAGAATAGGGGGAAATTATAATGCCATCAACATTAAAGATGAGTCATTAAATCGAATGACAATAAATGCTTTTCTGGTAACAACAGAGTTTTATGTAAAAAAGCACTGCTTAATGATAATGATGGTTGCTATTAACGCTGGAGTTGCCAAGCGTTACCATAAACAGCTAAAACAATAAACAATCACTACATTTAAGAAGTTTGAAACTTTTAAAACCAAAATGTTAAGATTAGTGAAATAAAAAAGAAATTTTTAAGATTCTAAACTATTTCAGGTTCATTGTTTAAATGAGTTTGATTCCTGGTGATGCCAGAATCAGTGGGAGGTTCTCTAAGTGGATAGGACGGCCTTCCTGCTCCCCCAATCACAGAATGGGGAAAAGCAATGCGGGCGTCTTCTAGATGACAGATTGGTGTTGTTTACCACATAACCCCAGTGGTCTGAGGCCTTAAAAAGCTTATAATTCTTTTTAATACAACCACTTTACTCAGGCCAGACAACCTTCACAAGGCACCATAAAATGATTGTTGCAGGGTTATGATTTATCCTTCAGCTAAATTATGCAGGTCACATTATCAGTTGGACACAGTGATATTAAAAGTTTCTTGAAGCTTCTAGAACATCAGAAGGGGTGACATGGCGTGACTAGTTTTGACTGGTTTTTACACAGACAAGTATATTAAGGTCTTGTGTCTTTGTGCTAAGACTAAGTGCAGAGAGATACAGACACTTGTGACTGTCTCCTGTACTGCTCACTTTTTTACCTTTTAGGGCCCCTATGATTTGGGAAGTGTCTCTTCCATTTTTGAACTAACATCCTGTTACATTGTATTTTGCTTTTTATTGCATGCATTTGTGTAAGTATGCTCTTTCTTGAATAAAACAATCTTTTGCAAAAACCCAAGGTGAGCTGACCCTTCTTCAGCACAAGTCATTAAGATCTGGCAGAGTTCTTTTAGACTTGCTGTAGGAATGAGTTTGCATTTGCACAGCAGAGTAAAAAAGCAGGAGGTGTAGGCCTGTTCTTTCATATTTGCCCCAGTCTAATATTGTTAATACTGGGCCTCATTCACCAGTTTTCAAGCTCTACCCATGTTTATGTGGGTTACTTCCCAATGTCCAAAGGCGATAGATTGATCTGGCTCTGTTCTGCCCTGCGGTGGATTGGCCTCACATGACTTGGAGGAAGATAGTGCTCAGCTCCACCCTTTGTGTTGTGGTGTTGGTGGTATTGTGTGATTGGGGGAGTTCTAGCTATTGGGCAGAACTGGAGATGACTAAATTTGATCTAAAAAAAAATGGAAATGGGGAAAAAAAATCAAATGATAAAATAATATAATGCTGCTCAAAATGTTACCGCCACGTCCCTGGTTCATTCTGTTCTCTGACACATAACAATTTAATCCAAAAGAGGATCCACAAGAAAATCCAAAGAATGGTAAACTCACCCATTTGTTTCATTTTTGGACATGGTCTTCATATTGGAACGAGACCAGTGTACTTTCATTAGCAGATTCGTGTTTCTTCCCATCATATGACCCTCTAACAAAGGCTGTCCTACATGTTACCTGTATGTTACCATGGATATGTGTGTGTGTGGGGGGGGGGGGGGTGAAAGAAAAGCAGGGGAGATAAAGTACACTTGTCACAGTCTTTTTTTATTATGAAATGGAAGAGATGATGATTTGTCCCCTCCGTTTGTTCGTCGTGGAAAGCCAGAGACAAATTAAAGCCAGGAGACACTCGTAAACACAAAGGGCAGCTAATGAGATGAAGAAATAATTAGGCTGTAGAGAGGGGCGACATGAACGGCAAATATTCTCATTAAACAGGAGTGGGGTGAGGCTGGAGCCCAAGGTTTTCCTTCAGTGAAGTGTGGTTCATCCAGTGTCCCCACCTACCAACAGGAAAACAGCACACAGACACACACACACACACTTACAAATAAGATACAGCCGTGACCTACAAAATGCAAGGATGGCTGTGGCCTGGCCTTAAATCAAACACAGTCACACTTTGCACGACAACAGAGCGGCACAAACATTTGCACTCGGAAGGACAACAGCGGCGTCAAAACTTTACCCAAAACCAATGAGAACTCCCATAACCTGAACCGACATTACAGGTCTAATTCAATCCATCCCGCCACATACAATTATCTCCGTCCCATCACGCAGCATGATTACTCTCGTACAGCTTTACGACTCACCGCTGAGAGGCAAACCTGAGGGGGGCAGCTTCGGCATGCAGATTTTACTGGAGGCTGCTGGTAAATTTATAGCCTCATGAGGAATATCAAGGGAGAATTTCACCTTCGGGCTCCAGAAGAGTCCGGAATGCACGGGGTGCATTAAAGTAACACTGGTGGAAAATCTCTTTGCACATTACCCTTAGCAGAACAGAACATGGTAATTAGGGGTATGGTAATTATGAAGGTATTTTATCTGCATTTTATCCTTCATCATAATTAGTCTAGTTAATTGGATTTAGTGCAGTGAACAGTGTGAAATGTTGAATAAAAATCTGATCAGTGTTTTTTAAATGTGGCACTTAAATGTGGTGAACTTAATTTTACCGTTGAAAAGCTATATATATATATAACTTTTATCATTGAAAACAATTATTAACATTTTCTTCTGTTTCTTTAAAAAACAAGAAAAATGTGATTGCCCATGACATGGGCCCTTGAAAAAATATGCTGTTGTTATAATACTTTTTGAATGAGGCACAGTAGAGGGCAGCCAATCAGAACAAAGCTGATTTACAGTCTCAAAGGTACAAGAACAAAAACTAGCATGATCTTTGCAAATTCTCAATAGGTTTCCACTGCAGTGATGCCCTCGTGAATTTTGCACATCAACATGCAGACACAGGGGAAAGTAAACTATTCAAAGTCAAGTCAAGTCAAGTTTATTTGTATAGCACTTTTTACAACTGACGCTGTCACAAAGCAGCTTTACAGAAACCGGGTCCGAGCCCCCAAAGAGCAAGTCAAGTGGACAGAGGCAAGGAAAAACTCCCTAGCAGTAGCAAGAAACCTTGGGAGGAACCAAGACTCAGAAGGGGGAACCCATTCTCCTCTGGTTGACACCGGATAGCAAAAACAAGCAAGAGAAAATAAAGAAAAATAATAAGATAAATATATATAAAAATAATAGTTCTTAGTATAACAAAGAAAGGATCATGGCCAAAATAAAATTAGTGGTTAGCCGCTTAGCTAGCACAAAAGCTAGGGTGCTGATGACCTACATGGCTTTATTTGTCTCAACTAAGCTGATGTAAAATATAAACAATTTTTGTTGATGGAGACATAAAAGTCAGGCATTTGTCTTTTAGTCAGATAAGTATTTTCCTGCTATGTGTAGCCTTAGCTGTCGCCATCTCGGTCTTTGTTAGTCCCAGCTCTTTAGGGCACATCACACACTAGAGGCATTCCACACTGATTCGTTCTAATATTGGTTCTTATTTGTGTACATTTGACATGTTCATGTCAATTTCAGATGTTTATGGGAATTTGCTCCAGATGACTTGGACTGACTAACTTTTGTATGCTTCCCAATTTTTTCTTGCATTTTATTTAAATCCCCTATGTAGCTTATGGTTTTATGTATCCTATCATATTATCTTTGCGTACAGAAAACAATTCACTTGTATATGAAAATTTCCCAACCATTATCCCTTTCGCTAGGCTTTTAAGGCAGCAAAGCTCTTGCGAATTTCGACACGGGAACATGATTTTGAAAACAAATGAAAGGACCAGGGATGCAGAGATAACATTAGCGGTTAGATTGCTTATCTAGCACCAATGCAACATATCGGGGTATGCTTCCACTGCATTCACATTGCTCTCAATCAGATTGAATTGGCGTAATATTTAATTTGGGTGATGAAAATGCTGAAATTTGTTGGGACACAGCATGAGGTAATCTGACATTCTCCTCTACAAACCCTGATCTTCTGCTGCTAGAGTAGCAGAAGCACAGCCCTCTCAGTGTTGCTCTCAACTGGTGCACTGATGCCTGTAAACTGGGTACTGTAGCTGCTTTCTAACACATGTACTGACTTGTGCAAGAAAAGTCCTGAAGGGCACCGATATTGGAGACAAGGTTCTTTTACCTTAGGTGCTATTCTTATTACAGTCTCATAGTCCCTGAAGCTATAGCCCAGTTTTGGGTCTATGTGCTAGCTTGGTTTGGAACACAACAGACATTTGATAACCTGGGTAATTTCCAACAAACAAAAACATCTGGGTTATTACCAATGAGACAAAGAGTCTTTTGCTGAATAGAAATGCACCAGAGAGCAAACATATCATCTCTGTCACCTCGTATCTCTAATTTTGTTGTTTTTCATTTTTTGATGTAATTGGAAAATGCCGGTTTACACTGTGTCTAAAATTTGTGATGAATGGTCCAATAGAAACGGTCCAAAATTACTTAGAAATACATCATATTTCATAGCCCTCTATTGAAAGTTAAGCATGTTTTTACCCTCTCCTGTAAAGCTGGATTTCTGAAGACACAAGCGTTTGCTTTAAGAGCAACACTTTTTTTCTCTTTACAATAAACCATCAGTCACTAATTGACTAAATGACTGATTCTTATGTAAAATATAGAGGTGGTTGGGTATAAAACGTCATGCTTTTTTCCCTAGGCCCATAGAGTCTGTACATATTTCCCTTCCATTAGTATCCCTGCTCTACACATCTTGTGACCTTCACATCCCTTTGACACCTTTCTTTCACATTCACCGCCGTCCGAGTGACTCACTACTCACTTTGGTTCAGCCAACACTCTAGGTCCATCCGGTAGTTGCTAACTTCCAATTCTGTGTTTGCGGCTGTTGTTGGCTTTCTGGCAGCCCCCGGGGTCATTAGCAACAACTCCACTCAATACTACTGATATGCAAATGGGCGTAATTATGCCATGCTTTGTGTTTTCGCCCCAGGCTGTATTTCGATCATACCCGGCTGCTTGTACTCATATAGGGGGGCCAGGCAGCACAAAGCCAGCAGGTAAAGCATGTCTTTAGCGCCATGAACTCGAGGTTAAAACCTCCACAGTGTATTAGGGCCCGAGCACTGCTCATGCATTGTGAGGCCCGAGGCTTATAGCTTTTGATTATTCAGCAGCTGTCTTTTATTTTTTAAAAAAGCTTTATTAGCATTTTTTTTCCCCACAGCAACGAAACACCGTCAAACTGTGCCGCAAATAATCAGCTCAAAGAGAAACTTCACCCAAATGTCATTTTCATGCAGTAGGTAAGTGCTGTGCATTTAGAAAGGTAGAAAATGTTCCAGGCTTTGGACACTGAGGGTAAAAAAGGGATTCTTGGCTCAAAAAGTTTTTAGTTTTTAATTCAGGTGCAGCACTGGTAGTGTTCTTTTCTGAATGTGTTAATAAAATCTATACTGACTAGAAGACAAATCTAAATAAAAAAAAATTGCCATAGTCTTTGCTCTTTGGTTGACTGCAAACATCTGCACAATTATGGAAATCATAGTATTTTAGTCCTTGTCGCCAGCAGTGCTCTTGGTTAAATGCCAGGATAATACGAGTTGCACTGACTCATATCAGCTTATGTAAGCAAGAACTGTGATTGGCAAACTTGTTCCTTGAGAACAGGACACCGCTTGGCAAAACTTGCAACTTGCTGACATGGCTAAATCAACACTATTGTTATGACTTAAGGTGAGGAAGAAAAAAAAAATACCTGAAAGCATTGGAAACTGAAATGCCCTCCCCATATCAATTCAGTATTGTCTCCCTGACTTTGACCCTCTTGCACCTGCTGAGCCCGAAATCCCTCTGCAGAAGATTAAACTGCCAATGCATTCAGGCTTTGTCAATGGGACATGTTTCTTCTCCCTTATCGATGCCAGTCTTTGACCTGTGATCCTCCCAAAAAGGTTTCTCATCAGCTCTGAGAGCTGTGCAAGTCTGCTTATGGAATATTGAAGAAATATGAAGGTGGCACCGGCAACTGGGAGGAAGAAATTGCCAAATATCAGTTGCTCTTCAAGAACTAGCTCTAAAAAGTGATTGGGGAGATGAAAAACACACCAAATCTTCAGCTCCGGGTGGGCAATTGTACTCTGATAGTACTTATTGCCTGTAACACTTCACTGAAAGCCACTATTCATAACATTACATAACTCTGTTATAAACCTTTCACAACAAGTGACATAAAGCTGCATAAACATTTATAAAAGCTTATTCCAATGAGCATCATCATAAAAGCTTACTTAGATTGGAATAAGCTTTTATAAATGTTTATGCAGGTTTGTTAGTTAGTTGTTGATATCATTTTAATGGTTTATAATTGAGTTGTGTATTATCTTTCACAGCAATGAATGCATGTCTACTTGATGCATGGACTGTAAGGACCATCACAGTACGATTGCCCACCCAGCACTGAAGATTCCCCTTTTCAACACTTTTCTGAGGTGAGTTTCTGAGGAACCACTGAAACATGGCAATTTCTTACTGCTAGATGCATGTACCACCATCATGTTGTCTGAATAATCCATTATCCATGAAAGTGATCTATTTACACCTTGGTACATGAAATAACCATCACTTAAATCATCTAAAATAAATCTCATTTGATTTACATTTTAAGTTCAGTTGGGTTTACATCCCTCATTCATCACCACAAAGAACAATTTCAAGGCTTTTGCTGATGTTAAGCATGAAAGGTGAAGTTAAGTCTAAGTGATGAATATAACAGTGCTAGACTGCATTCTAGGTTCCACTGGAGTGGGTATTTGGTGGCTAAGACAAGGACATAGAAAATTAAAGGCTTAAAAAACATGGCTGAGAGATTAGAAGAGCTCAATGATTAGTTAGTTTCAAAGTTCTGATACCTTTTTATCAGAGTCAGCATTCACTTTTTAAAACCACAGTAGCTCTTCTGTGGGATCAGAGCAGACAGGCTAGCCTTCACTCCTCACATGCATCAATAAGCCTTGGGTGCCACTGACTCTTTTAACGATTCACCAGTTATTTTTCCTGGATCACCTGGAACGCTCCACAAGACCTGCTGTTTTGTAGATGCCGACTGATATAGCCATCACAATAAGGTCCTTGTCAAAGTGATTGAGATCCTTACACTCACACATTTTACCTGCTTTCAGCACACCAACTTCAAAAACTGATTGTTCATTCATTCATGATCCATTATCCAAACAGTTTATCCATTTTAGGTCACAAGGAAGCTGAAGCTGATTCCAGCTCATAATGGGCCCAAGGCAGGGTACACCCAAGACAGGAGGCCAACCCATTGCAGGGCAACACAAACATTCACACCTATGGGCAATTTCCGTAAACCTAAACTGCAAGCCTTTGGACAGTGGGAGCAAATCGGAGCACGGGGAGAGCTTGCAAACTCTGCACAGAAATGCAACTGTGGCCTATCCAGGGATTTAACCTAGGACCTTCTTGCTGTGAGCCAACAGTGCTGAGCACTGCACCACCATGCTACCACTGACTCTTCACTCTCCACCCCCGACAGGTGCCACTATAATGAAATAACATAACAGTTATTCACTTGACCTGTCATTAGTCTTAATGTTATGGCTGATTGTTGTGCACTAGATTAGTGGTTCCTAAACCCAGGCCTGAGGACCCACTGCCCTGCACAGTGTCAACTATTCCCTGTCCATACACACCTGATCCGCCTAACCAGTTAATTATTACTTCTTCATGAACTGAAGCCGGTGTGTTGAAGGTAGAGAAAACCTTAAAATGTGGAGAGCAGTCAATCCCCAGGACTGGGTTTGGGAACTACTGCATTAAACAATGAAAATGTTGAAATGGGTGGCACATCAAGAAGGAGGAAGATTATCTATGCTTCATTCTGTCCCAAATTAATTTAAAACATCCCTTTTGACTTCCTCAGCTTCCTTTTTGACATCATAATCTTCTTATTTCACTCTTTCATATCAGTAGTTCAACTATTAAAAAAAGAGCTAAGAACAAGCCATTTCATATCCAAATATTTCCCCTGGAGCCCTGTGCTGCAATCCAGACGCACGTCTTGATGAGGCATCCCAGATTTAAACCCACAGCGGCGCGACAGGCGGAGGCATACATTAGGTTTGTTTGAGGACTTTGGTATGCTGAGGCAGGGCCCAGGTGACAGCTCTTTCTTTGACTGATGTGTAGATCAATAAAGCCCTGGCTCTCTTTTCAAACACATCATCCGCCAGCTCTATGCCTTATCATCATTACGTCTCGCCGGCTCTCTAAGCCACAATCTAGAGTCGTTCCATCTATCCTGGGCTTCTGTATAAATCCACCGAATCAAGCCTAAAGGCCAGATTTCCTCCACATTTGTTTGCTCATCTCCCTACAACCAATGACAATAGCGGAGGTAATTTTCAGTGACATTTGACCACCTGGTCGTGGATGAGCTTGTGCCTGCAGATGAGTGAACAGAATAGAAATGCATACTTGAGACATGCAGCAGATCTGTACTTGAGACATACAGCACACCCACTTGACCATTTTACAGAAAGATCAATGACCAAGAGCAGCATCAACTGGTCAGTTGTAGTTTCAAAACAACTTCTAATGGTAGAAATGAAAATTGGAATGCATTTTTATAGCCAAAGATCACCCATTTTGATATTAAAGAGCCAATATCACTGCGAAAACAAACTCCCTTGTTTAATAGAGGTCATAAATGTTGTTATTGTTTAAAAACATATGTTTCACTCTAAACATGTGCAGTATCTATTTGTTTTTTATAATTTTAACATTGTACCAGTATATAACCATATATGTCAAACTCTTTTTTTATGTGTATGTGCATGTATGTTTGTGTGTTTTGTGTGTGTGTGTGTGTGTGTGTGTGTGTGTGTGTGTATGTGGGCTTGGTATTCTGGTATGACAGTGTACCACCCAAGCAAAATTTACTCCCCAGTCTTCATGGCCCCATATGCAAATACAGCAGAAACAAATATCTTTTAAAATGCTTTACTTTGATGAACTGTGCTTAATAAGACCATGTACATGAACTGCCAGGGTAAAAAAGGTGAAGTTTAATATCAGATTGATTTTAAATAAAAGCCTACAAAACAAAAATGAATTTTACATCGCAGAAGGTGGGCGAGTGTTGCATTGTGATAAGCAGCTAAGGGCATTTGATCGACTACAAAGTCAATAGCTGCTTCGGTTGTATGTTTCAGGTTATTTTCCTTGCTGCAAGGTGAAGCACTGTCCATGTTTTAAGGCAGTTTGTTGGATCTGACCAGCTGAGATGCTACTGTTTATGTCAGAATTTTTTCTGCCATCTGCAGGCCCTTCCCGATATAAATTTAGCTACAGATGTCCCTTGCCAACTGCTGACTACAAACTTATGCATATGAGACAGAACTATGCCTTTAATAATGTAATAAACAGTTGGTTTTCAGGACTGCATAAACATTTTTGAGAAAGCCACACTGGTGTTTAAAAAATCTAAAAAAATCTAAAAAATATACACACACACACATATGAGTTCTCTGGACTGAAGCCGACAGACTGTGGAACCATGTGCCGTGGTCAGATGAGCCCACATTTTGTGCTTTTTTTCAGAAAAAGTTGAGTTGAAGATGACTGGTGCGAAATGTGCAAAAGCCAGCATCTATGATGGTATGGGGGTGCATCAGTGCTTTATGAAGACATATGTATGATAGATCATGAAGAGAAAAATCAGGCAATGATGATTCTCTTAGTTTATCTTAGACCATGGAGTGTTGATCAGCTGAAGTCTTTTCAAGAAATAATGGACAAACTATAAAACTGCAAAACTAGTACAATTAGTCTCCTCAGTTCCAGAGTAAAAAGTGTTACCAAAAGGAAACATGAAACGTGATTGAAATGTAGCACAATGCTGAACATGACAATGTCCCAGTTTCTGTTGATTTAGTTGCATCCATCAATTCTAAATTTGTTTGTGTTTGCAAAATACAGTTGGTCAATAAAACTATTAAACCTAAAACAATTTCTTTGCACCTTTGTCCTTTAAATAAAGGATAGATTGTGAACTAACATAGCACAAAATTTTGTGATTTTGTGGATGTTCTAATAGGTGCATAAACAAGCTCCAGTTAGTTCAGAATGCAGCAGATAGAGTTCTTACTAGAACCAGAAGATACGATCACATCACCCACGTTTTATGTAATCTGCATTGGCTCCCGATCAAATTTCGCATTGACTATAAAATACTGTTATTGACCTATAAAGCAC
>JBBPDA010000152.1:17858345-17883494 GCA_037974385.1 Arnoldichthys spilopterus | reverse complement strand
GTGGGTGTTTGTTGTAGTGTAGTGGATGTGTTGTGTAGTGAAGTTGGTGTTGTGTAGTAAAGTGGGTGTGTGGTTTAGTAAAGTGAGTGTGTGGTGTAGTGAAGTGGGTGTGTGGTGTAGTAAAGTGGGTGTGTGGTGTAGTGAAGTGGGTGTTGTGTAGTAAAGTGGGTGTGTGGTGTAGTAAAGTGGGTGTGTGGTTTAGGAAAGTGGGTGTGTTTAGTGAAGTGGGTGTGTGGTGTAAAGTGGGCGTGAGGCCTGCGAAGCTGCAGATAGACTCTTTTCAATTTGCCATATCAGCAGTAACCTGAAAGAAAAAATCCAGAAAAGTAAGTTAGCTGACCAACATAGGCCGCGATTTTGAACAAAAGAGTTCTGAGTTTCCTCTTTTGCTCTTATCATGAGGAGCAGATGCTCCCTTAAAGCAGCTCATGTGTTTGTATGCTGATCTTTTTTCTCTTTTTTTTGCACTTTATCACTCATGGTGGTCCAGGCGCTCACACTTGAGATCAGTAATTAAAGGCTGTGGAGTGCTGATTACCTGACTCAGACATGTTAGGACTTGGAACACAGCCAACATTTGTTGCCCTAGCTAGGGGTCCCCATAGACTGGGCTAGAGAACAGTACTCTGGTGGGTTATATCCAGAGATGGGCAGTATTTCAAATAAAAGTACTACTAATCAGATGTATTGATTGATGGTCTGTATTTTAAATATGTCATTACTCAAATATGACAAATGCTGTGTCCCAAACAGCTTACTACCACACTAAATAGAGTTTAAAAAAATACACAGTAATGTAGCATGTGAAGTATAGAAGTGTGTCATTTGGGACACAGCTAAAAAAAAGGCTTAATGCAGACCTAAAGTATTCTACTGTAAGCTGCGTCCCAAACCACAAGCACTTCTATCCCTAACATACTGCATTACTGTGTTTCTAATAGCAGTTTACTTTTTTTACATACTATGTAACATGGTAGTATGCAGGTTGGGATAGAGCCACATGCTCTGGTTGTGTTTCTAATGACCAGTAACCTGAAAAGATACTGCTTTGGTGCTTGGGGCAGATTTGTGTGTACTGTACGGAGGCATGAAGGAGAATATGTAGATTTATATGCTGTTTGGGGGGAGGAAGCACTTTACTTTCTCTTGTACTAAATGTATCTTACTCTAATGGCACTCTTCATCGTCTCTTGCTCAAATGATTGCTTGTAGAGACGTGGGAAATGAGCTCACGCTTGCACTTCGCTCCTGAAAAAAGGCATCTGCTTAAAGGTTATTTCACATATGGTGCGGCAAGAACAAATGATGCAACGGTGCGAACAAAGTGCTGCTGAATTTAACATAAAATGAACACTTATGTTAAAAGCAGTATGATTTTGCAAACATCCCACAAAAATAATCACATGACAATGAGTCAAAAAGGAAAAACATGAAATTTTGGGTCCATTCTGTCCTGAGTTTTTTCTACTTCTGGCTTTAGAAGGTTAAACTATATCACAACCACTTTTAGACCTGTTTCAGGATGTCCATGTGCCTGATTGAGGAGCTAAACCCGTCAACCCGTGTGAGATGAAACGGGACTTGGACACAAGTGCAAGTTGACAATTTATTTTAAAAGATAAATAGTCAAAAAAACAGGGCAAACACGGGAACAAACGGGTATATGCAGAGTGCAAAAGAAACGGGTCGATAACCAGATAAACCAAACACAAGAAACGCTTAGAATCGGCATAGAAATACACGAGACTTCGGGTCTCTCCATGGGTCTTAAGAAGACCCCTTAATGAGGCCCTGATGCACCGCACCTGGAGGGAGGGCTGACTCAGAGGATAAATATTCAGGGGAACGTGACCTACTTCGTCCACTAGATGGAGCTCTTGTTCCATCTCCCCTGGGAGTGGGCGTGGCTCTGACACTGTAATTCTACTAAGATACTACTGGCTAAGATACACACCATAACAAACCCTGACAAGCATGTAAACCCACAAGACAATAAAGTATATAATAGTAAACAATAAACAATAGACAGTAACAATAAATACACAATATATATGAGGCTAGTTAGTTTCCAAGATCCTCCTTGGAGAGGTGTGGTTTGAGTTGTCGCTTGAAGACAGTGAGGGACTCAGCTCCACATTCATACTCTATTGAGATACCAGTGATCATGTCTACTCTGCTGTGTGAACCAGGCTCACCCATATTGATACCATTTCTGGTTGCAGTTTTTATGGCTTTTAACCCAATCACTCCTACTGAGGAAAGCCCATATGGACAGCCCTATCAGGTGTCGACCAGAGGAGGATGGGTTCCCCTTCTGAACCTTGGTTCTTTCCCAGGTTTCTTCCTGCAGCTTAGGGAGTTTTTCCTTGCCTCTGTTGCCTTTGGTTTGCTCATTAGGGGCTCGGACCTGGATTCTGTAAAACTGCTTTGGGACAACGTCAGTTGTAAAAAGCATAGAATAAATTAAATTGACTTGACATTTGAAGAGTGAGGAGTAATTTCAGGAAGCCGACCGACACAGAACAACAACTAGCTTTGTATTTTAGATGATATACTTATAAAGTTATATAAAAGAGCACTGGTGGAAAGAAGAGCACTTTGAGCAGTAACATTATCTCAATCTAACTTCAAACAATATATTAATAAAAAAAACAAAATTTTTGTCTGAGGATAAAATTCAGGCAAGGCAAGTTTATTTATATAGCACATTATCATACACAGACCTCATGTGCTTTACAGAGATAGGCATTAAAATAATTACTAGGTTACTTAAGTCTAGGTTTACTAGATTCTCTACTTTGCACTGTTGTATGTCGCTCTGGATAAGAGCATCTGCCAAATGCTGCAAATGTAAATAAACAAATGAGTTACTGCATGGAAAAAAAACAGTGGGGCGAGAGAAAAATGTCAGTCATTGTTGTGGGGAAACAGGAGAAACCCTTATTGTAGCCCTGCCTATTATATTGGCTTTGGCACTTGCCTGTAGTGTGATCTTTCCATAGTCTATGCCCTGAATGGTGGAATGTGTTCCATACACGTCAAGCCTGTTATGAAAAAAATAACATTGCTTTTTCACACACACACACTTTCACATTTGATGTAAAGACTCAAAACAAAACAATACTGTCAGAAAATTGCACTGCATGTGAAAGGACCTTCAGGCTTAAAATAGCATTAGAGATCATTTTGCATGTATTTTGCTGTTTTCACATTACACATTAATTCTATTTTAGTTAAAAACACTTCTCACACCAGTATTTTATATATATATTCATACATTTGATGAGCAAGTATTTGTAATTTGTATTAAAAACATATCTCTGGTTATAGAGTGTGACATATGTACTGGAACTGTCCATGGTGCTGGAAAACCCCCACAGACTATAGCATATACAACGCCCTCTGAATGAGTGGCAAAACATGAAAGTAAAAGTGACTTATTTGTCATTGTGAACACACTCAATCACACAAAAAGAGTAATGAAATGTGACCTCTGCATTTAACCCATCACACGTGCACACATGGAGCAGCGGAAAGCTATCAACAGTGCTTGGGAAGCACTCTAGTGGGACAGTACCTTGCTCAAGGGTACCTAAGGTGGTACTTAGGCTGGGACTTGAACCTGCGATCTTCTGTTTTTAACCACAGGCACTAGGCAACAACATGGCTGCATTTAGTATGGAAAACTACGAAACTCTATGTATAACCTGCATAGAATAAAAGTGGTTGGACTTACAAAAGAACCAGTGGTCCACTGACATTGACTTGGTATTGCCAGGAATTGTTTTTCCTCACATTTTTTACACCTGATTTTGACACCAGAGGAAATAAACCCTGATGGCACACATAAGCCTTGATGCTTGCTCATATTTTAAGGTGGGATTTGTTGGCAAAATTTAAAGTGACAAGGAAATCAAAGGATTTTCTGGTTGTATGTGAACTGGTGTGAACATTTCTTTAAAAATGTTTTACAACTTTTATTTGGAAAACTGGCTAGGCCTCCTTGATTCATAGCTAACTCTTTAGCTCCCATTCCAAAGTGTCATTTGTGCAGGTTAAACACTGCCAGAGAATGAATGAGCCTCCACTGAAACATCGTGTATTTGCAAAAAAAGACATGGAAAATCAGAAAGTATGGCAGGACTTGGAGAGACATGTTTGCATGCAGCACTGATGATGTTTGCAGTGTTGTCTGCTTGTGTGTGATGTGTGATGATACACCATGTACTTATTGCTACATCAGTGGCTTCAGCCAACACAAACACATTGCTGCTTTGAACTGTTTGTAAATAACTGTTAGCATCCATCAGTCTGATTTCTACACTGACCAACCACAACAATAAAACTACTTGCCTGATATTGTGTTGGTCCCCCTCATACTGCCAATACTGCTCTGACTGTGGCATGCCATGTGTTCAGACACTCACTTTTTGTGCTACAGTAGCTTTTCTGTGGGATCCGACCAGACGCTGCCCATGCACATACACCATTTAGCATTGGGCACCTGTTACTCTGTCACTTTTCACCAATTGCCTTTCCTTGAATCATTTTGGTAGGTACTAACCACTGCATACTGGGACACCCCCGCCATTTTGAAGATACTCTGGCCCAGTCATCTAGCCATCACTGTTTGGCTCTCAGATCCTTACACTGCTTCCAACACATTAACTTCAAGAACTTAAGGTGCCACTGTAAACGGGTGACTGTGTTAGTTCACATGCCAGTGGTTTATATGTTGTGGCTGACTGGTGTAAGTGGACCTTTGAGACAATAATAATATACTTGAAAAATGTAAGATATGGCCCCATGTGAACATAGGACTCATCTTCTGCTGCAAATATGCCATCCTGCAAATGATAACACAACTAAATATAAAATCAATATCACGGCTGCTCCTTCTATTGTTCACCTGAAACAGCAGCTCTGTGATCATTTTCTAGAAGGCTTTAGTGAGAGATCCAGATTTATTATTGATCGCTTTGTGGAGATTTTCATTGTTTTCGGAGAGATAATAGTGTTTGGGTTCTTTGATTAAGACAGGGTGAAAGACTAGCCATATTATTTATTGCCAGCTAAATTTCAAATTCATGTTGTTTTGCTGTTTTCCTCCCTAATTTTTCTCAAGAAACTTGAGCATCATCACAAGCTAATTAGCATTAATTAACCATACGAAAGCTGTGAAAACGGACTCTTTGCAAAACAACTGGATCGCATTTGTTCAGCCTTTTTATCTTTCTTTGGAATTGTTGTCCCCTTTTTTTCTGTAGGCATTGCTAATCTTTGGGTGGGGTAAGCTAAGTTTTGGATGGGCAATGCTAAACTATGGGTAGGCAATGCTAAACATTTAGTTGGCAGTGGTAAACTTTGAGTTGGCAGTGCTAAACTATGGGTGGGCAATGCTAATTTGTGGGTGAGAAATGGTAAACATTGGGTGGGCAGTGCTATTCTTTGGGTGAACAATGCTAAACTTTAGGTGAGGAGTGCTTATCTTTAGGTGAGAAATGCTAAACTTTGAGTGGGCAAGGCTAAATTTGGGTGGGCAACGGTAGTCTTTGGGTGAACAATGCTAAACATGGGGTGGGCGATGCTAAGCTTCTGGTGAGAAATGCTAAACTTTAAGTGGGCAAGGCTAAGCTTTGAGTGAGCAATGTTAATTTTTGGATGGGCAATGCTAATCATTGGAGGGGCAATGCCCAACTCTAGGCCCAGCCAAGATATATATGTGTGTGTGTGAGTGTGTGTGTGTGTGTGTGTGTGTGTGTGTGTGTGTGTGTGTGTGTGTGTGTAGGAAGCCTTGTACTGCTGTTGGTATTTGTAGGATAGTTGTAGGCTGGTGGTTTTTTATATATTCCAGAGCTATGAAAGTCCAGCCTGTTCCGCAAACCCCAGGGCATTATGACCCGGTGGATGATGAAGATTGGGCTACAGCGCCCCCAGCGCGCGTTCGCGTCTCCCCGAGCGCGCAAAGCGCATAAAGCAGAGCGCGAGGCTCGGGCAGCGTCACATGAAGTTGGGAAGTGGGTTGAGGGAGCAGCCTCCTCTACAAAAGCTGATGGGATTAAAGACGGACGGGATGAAAAGATCGCGCGCTCCTCCTGACGCTTGCCCCCGACGGCGCTTTCCTTCCGGGCGCCCCGGTGGCTCTTTTACGCACGGGTGAACGCTGAGAAAAGGGCGAGCATGGGATACAAATGCGCACTGGTTGCCATCTGGACGCGGCGCTCGCGCACTCGGAGTACTCCCCATGACCTGTGGAGGGAACGCGGAGGCGCACGGTGAAGAACCGAGCTGACCCCCTTTTTTTGGGCTTTTGCCGGCTTTTTCGTGGATGCACGTGCGTTGCGCCGAGAGCGCGGGCCACGTTTGGTGCCCCGCGGGGGCGAGATGACACGAAAGAGGCGCCGAGGGCAGAGCGAGCACCGTCGTTAAAAAGAGAAGGGGGAAAAGAGAGAGAGAGAGAGAGAAACGAACAGAAAACGAAAAGAACAACAACAAAAAATCCGCCACGCGCCATGGAGCTCAAACCCACCGCCGCGGTTTACGGAGAGCCCCTGAACATGTCGTCCAACCACACCGTCTCCAATCACACGCGCGCGCCGGGAGACGCGAGCGGCGCCGCGCCGGCACTCGTGCAGGCGCTGGTCGCCACGCTGCTCTCGCTGCTTACGTGCGCCACGGCGCTCTCCAACGCCTTCGTGGTGGCGACGATCGCGCGCTCGCGCAAGCTGCACACGCCGGCCAACGTGCTGATCGGCTCGCTGGCCTTCACCGACCTGCTGGTGTCTGTGCTCGTCATGCCAATCAGCATCATCTACACGGTGCGGCGCGTGTGGACGCTCGGCCGCATACTCTGCGACCTGTGGCTCTCCTTGGACGTCACGTGCTGCACGGCGTCCATCCTGCACCTGTGCGTGATCGCGCTGGACCGCTATTGGGCCATCACGGACGCCGTGGGCTACTCCAAGCGGCGCACCACCTCACGCGCCGCTGCCATGATTGCCGCCGCTTGGGTCATCGCCGTGTCCATCTCGCTACCGCCCTTCTTCTGGCAGCAGGTGCACGCCGAGGACGAGGTGACCAGCTGCAGCGTCAACACGGACCACGTCTTCTACACCATCTACTCCACCTTTGGCGCCTTCTACATCCCCACGCTGCTGCTCATCGCCCTGTACGGGCGCATCTACGTCGAGGCGCGCAAGAGAATCCTCAAGCAGTCACCCAAGCACGTGGGCAAGAGGCTCACGTCGGCCCGCCTCATCAGCGGGTCTCCGGGATCAGTGGCCTCCACCACCTCGCTCAACTATGGCACGCAGGAGACGTCCTCTACGGACGCCGCCGTGGCCAACCACCAGGTGAAGGTGACCGTGTCGGATGCCCTGCTGGAGAAAAAGAGGATCTCGGCGGCCCGCGAAAGGAAGGCCACCAAGACCCTGGGCGTGATCCTGGGTGCATACATCATGTGCTGGCTGCCCTTCTTCATCTACACGCTGCTGGTGCCCATCTGCACCACCTGCACTTTCTACCCGGAGCTGTTCGACGTCTTCACCTGGCTCGGCTACCTGAACTCGCTCATCAACCCCATCATCTACACCATGTCCAACGAAGACTTCAAGCAGGCCTTTCACAAGCTCATCCGCTTCAACTGCTTCAGGTCTTGAGTCTGCAGGCCTGCTCGGTCATGGATACGATGCACAAGGAGCCGTCTTTGAGATATGAACCTCATGAGACGTGGACGCGCCCAGAGGGCATTGTGGGTAGACTACAGCGGCAGTCTTTTCAAAGCCATGTGCAAATGTAGGGTAAGCACTTCATATAAGGTGGATGTGGCAGGTTGGTCTGGAGCCACTTCTGACAGGAGAAAAAATGGTCGTCTCGAAGACATCGCTCTATCCACCGAAAATCTGAATGTCTTAACCAGTTGTCGTCCATCGGTGGACAAAAATAAGCTAAAACATGAGCAGACAGGCTGTCAGACCTTTCAGCCCAGAATTTCCATGCACTTTTCTATTTGTTCCTCATATCCCAGCGTGCGTGGACTGGGCCTGTGTGAACTGCGGAGCCTATTTCTGAGCCGAAAGTCTCGAGAGTGGCCTATAAAATCTCATCCAAGAGGTATAAAGTCTCAGATGAGGTTTGCTGTATTTTTTTTCTCCTGCATATCCAAGAATGAGATTCCTTGTCATGAGTGGGCCCCATAGAAAGAAACAATTGTAATGTGCAAGGGTAAATCTGCAGCATTGCCAGTGGTGAGGCAACTCGAGTCTCGTTCTAATGATTGTAAACGAAAAAGCCATTAGGCCTGCTGTATCTGTGGGTGTGTGAGCGTGTGTGTGCACCGGTGTGTATGTGTGTGTGTATGTGTGTGTGTTTTGTCATACTTACAAAAGTACACTCTGCACTTTTGTAAATATACAAGCCACTGTACATCATTTTTTTATGTCCAAATGGGCTTCTTGCAGCTTATTTTCCTCCAGATATTTGTTTTCTGCTAATTTCCCTGCATTGTGAGTAGCTTTTCTCGACTGAAAGACCACCAGGCCACCCCCTCCCACCCCAAACCCCCACCCCCGAACATGGAACCGTGAGCGGCCCACTATGACTCGGTCATCATGCAAACAACCCTAGCTCTTTAGAGCATGTCACATGTGCAGCAGTCACATTGGACGTAAACGTGACCAAGAACACAAGCAAACTGCGGGCGCTTGGCTGGCGAGCTGATTAACGGCGGTTTTTCCGTCATCTCGTGAAAAGCTACTGCTGTACTATAAGCTTCTGTGCATTTAAGCAATGTCCTGTAACTACCTTGGCAATGTGGGTTGAATTCCAATCCAAACGGAAGTCAGAAGAACTGCTGCTATCACAAAAAACGTGAAGGGAAAAAATAAATAAATAATAATGATAATAATAAAAATGTCACTGACTTGAGGATTATGGTAATTTTTGCCTGGAGCAAAGGGAAACGGGGGGAGGGGTGGATGTTGGCCTTGAGAAGTGTTCCGAAGAATGTTTTGGGAAAGGTTAAGGGAATAATCATGGTGGCATTCGTCAGGTGCAGAGGAGTGTGTCTTCAAGCTCTTCCATTCAGTTCTCTCCTGAAGAAAAATACAGGAGACCCCAATTAACACTGAGCACTTTGCCTGCGTTTCGTTTGTTTGTTCAGTCTTTCTCTCTTTATCTCTTTCTGTCGCTCTCCCTCACTCGGTCTGTAGCTCTCTCTCTCTCTCTCTCTCTCTCTCTGCGGTCTGGTCCTTTGCTGGGTTGAAATCCACAAATGTCACGGTTACGCAGAGGGCAGAAAGGTTTGTGAAACATATTTGGACATGCCGTGTACGCGCGTGCACTGTGAGCTGATGAGGACACCTGACTTCAAAGACAACTGACTTAACCCTACATTCATAAAGGCTTATTCCAGCCAAGTGTCAGTTATTATAGCCTTTTCTGATAACAACACTGACTAAAGCAGACTATATGATGACTGGTGCTTGATGGACTAAAGCTTAATGAATGTTTATGAAGGTTTATGAAATGCTTCTGTAGGTGTCGTGAACCCTTATGACTAGTGGCCTTCAGAGTGATGTTGACATAACGTTTTATATGCTGGGGGAAATGGGACTTACATGTCTTAAATGTATCATAAACATTAAAATATTTTAAATGTTTTGTTGTGGGGAAAATGTAAAAATGGTTCAGATAGTTACATGTGCAGTGCTCCATGCTAGCAATTGGAAGGTATCTTCAGACCATGAACCACCTCTAGGTGCTTCATATGCTGCCCACCCCCTAAGCAAAAAACTTTTATATCTTAACATATGCCACCTTTATAGCAGGTATTTTTTTGTGTGTGTTGACTAGAGCAGGATAGTTTCTGAGTCCCCTCACAAGGTTTCTTCCTCCAGCTTTCCTTTGCCTCCATTGCCAATGGCTTGCTAATTAGGGTCAGTTGTAAAAAGTGTTATGTAACAAAAATTTAATTGAATTGTGTTGAAAATGAACTAAATGAGCATTGCTCCCAGTGGTGGTGAACGGAACCAGACATCTGAAGCTTTTAATGCCTCCAAAAATGAAATGGTTATGAAAGTGAAAGATTTGTCATCGTGAACACACTGTCACGCACAAAGTGCAGTACAACCTGCAACCTTCTGTACTAACTATTAGGCCACCACTGCCCACTGACTGTTTGAATAATCTAAGCCTGAGATACTGTTTACAGTTTTGCCATAAGCTATTTTTATAATGGTGGACTATTTACATTTAGAGTGAAGTAAAGCAAAATAATTCTTAAAGTATTTTTTTTACCACAATTTTACCATCATTAACACCAATAAACCATGTGTATGATCACTGGTGGTCTTTTTATGGTAAATAATATGGCTGTATTTGTGTTATAGACCTTATGACTTACTCCTTTCACCACCACGGTAAAGAAATGTCACTTTTCTCTACAATGAACTGTCTAATCCACGTTTACATTGAATTATGCAAACTTATGCAATTATTGGGAGAACTCTCCTTTTAGCATTCTAAGGCTTGGGAATATAGAAATAGAACATGGCATTATGATTACTATCATCATTAGGTGAAAATTAATATGGGCTGTATAATGCTGTGTGCCTGCAAACAAGGAAAGGGTGGGTTGAAATTGGCACTCCCCTTGGTGTGTGTTTGAGCTCATTAGACACTGCTGATGAGGTGAAGGTGTAAATAAGGGTCTGAAAGAGGGAGTGAGTTAGATATTGGAAAAGTAAACAAACATGTTTGCCTTCAGCTGCCACTGGATAAACAATAATATTGAGTTACGCTAGAGAAGGAGCCAGGTCAAGAGGATCTACTCACTACAACTGTGGAAGCCATTTGACCTACATTCTTAGAATTAAGTCCCCAAAAAGGTTATTTACACAATGCCTGTCCATTTTAGATCAATTTTAATTTTAAATTAGGCAGAAGTTCTTTAAACCTTAAAAAGGTTATTCACACACATTTACAAATAACGCCCATTGAAAAGTTCTTTGAGGAACCAAAAATGGTTTTTCAATGGCATTATACATAGAACTCTTTTTTTTATCACTTTTGAGTGATTGAGTGCTTTGGGTTCTTTTGGTACAACCTTTCAATGGATGGTTCTATAGGGTTTGATTGATGTATGGAAGTATGAATGTGAAGGACCTTACTGAAGTATAAAGAACATTAAAGCAATGTATTTGTTCTAAAAAGAGCCCTTAAATTGTTTAAAGTTTAAAGAACATTCAAACAATCAAAAAGTTCTAGCAAGAGCCCATAAATTATTTGAATTTTAAGGACCATTCAAACCATCTAAAAATTCTAGCTTCACATCTGTAATGTCATCATGTAAAGTGAGCTAAGGTTAGCAGGGTGCCTGCAAAATGCTAACTCTAACTGTGATCAGCAACAACATTAGTCTACAGGGTCCTGACTTGGTCATACAAGAGAGTACATATCTGAGGAGAACTACTTAAACTTTTAATCTCATATTGTGGCAACACTGCTAAAAATATATGACTTCTTTAAAACCTGTCCCTAAATTTCTTGCAGTCTGTGCTCTTTTAAAGTCTCGAGCACAACCGATAACACAGGCCAAACAAGCTAGCTAATGAAACACCATAATTAGCTGAAGTTCATTGCTCAAGATGAGTGGTTCAGGAACATTGTTGGATCTAGATCTGGAATCTGCCAGATACTTTGTCTGAAGGTATAATGTGGTGTAAAGTTAGCTCTAGAGCTGCACTTCTTAAAGTGCAATGCAAATAAAGTAGCTACCTTGCTATTCTGCTCTGCAGAATGTAAAGATGTTTTCCCCATATTTTATGTTTGTACCCAGAGGTCCACTTGAGATATTTATGTGGCTTTTTGTCCTAAAAAAAGAATCTTAATTTATTTCATTGTACCCAACCATTTCCCAACGCTTCTCCCTTAGAATTCAACAATCAGTTTGACAGATTGCCGATTCAATAAGGATCACACCATTGCCTCCTGTTTTGAGCTCTACCTTCACAGTCCTGGAATAAGTTTAGAAATCTCAAGCTCATTTTATCCCCATCCTAATAAGTGTAAGTTCCCACCCACATTCAGCCCATCTCATTACGAGATCACAGCATTGTGGCATGGCATTCTATGGCAGTGTTATGTAGCAATTCTGAACTGCAACCTGTTGAATGGGTTCTCTAATCTGTAGAGCATGTCTAGGATGCTAAGAAAGAATGCATTTGTGGGTGGGAAATAGTATGTCAATCTCAAGCCATTCTAGAACCATCTAGGTGTAGGCCTGAGTCATGTTTGGTTGCTGGGAGCATCCAAGCCGCCAGTGGTGGCACAGTCTTAATAGACTGATAGGAAAGAAAGATACAATGACATTAATAAGCGCTCAGCAAAAATAATACAGACATTTCAATCAAATTCATGAACCCCTGGATGCCGTCTTTAGGCGTTATTGTCCTCTGTGAAAAATAAAATACAGAAATTAATATCCTGCTTTCATGATGCAGATATGTCTCAGACACACTTGGGCAATTTCCAGCCTCCCACATGATGCGACAGTTTCCATGGTTTCGGCCTTTATTAAGAATTAACAGCAAACTCGATGGCCGCCACACTGTTGCATTCGAGCCAGTGAGAAGCTGCTAATGGGACCATGGCCTGTTGTTATGAGTGACCTGCTAATTGAGTAGTTTTTTGTGTGTTAGCCTTCAAAATGTAAGGCCAAAGGGCTGTGAGAGTGTTAGAAGCAGCTCTCATTCTGCTCATTCAAAAAATTATACATTTCAAATGCAGCAAATTGTCGCTATCAAAAAACCTTGTCTTTTTTTTGTAACAGTTTTCGTTGCCCTTTTTATGTGTGTGTTGCCTGATGAATGCATAAAAAAATTGGCATTCAGGATTTAACAGCCATTAACCTATGCTTTTTACTTCTTCTGTAATTAAAAAATTAGGTTTTCTTACATTGGCTACATAATACAGCTGGTAATTTTCAAAAGTGCTATTTAAGTGCTTCAGAGCACATCATTTTTCAACATTTCTGCTTTTTAAATGGCTATAATTTAAGCAAAATCATGCAAAATGGCCTGAGAAACATATCAGTCAGAATTGTTTACAGTGGTGGTAAATGGAAACAGATGTCTGAAGAGTGTGATGCTTCTAAAAGCAACTTTCACAGAAAGATATTACATGAATCATTACATGATTTTGTTTTATTGTTTTATGATACCTTTAAAAAAAGGTTTTGACCTAAAATGTAATTTTTAAAATACAGTAATGGTGGGCTGATACATGCAATGTGGAAAAATTGCCTTAAAGAAAACAGCAGGCCTAGTTTTTCAGCTTTACCACGGTTTACCATCATTAGCTTAACATTCCACTCATTTTGATCTTATTCTAATAGGTCCCACCCACATTTAGCCCATTTCCTTACAAGATGACAGCTGCATGGCTGCAACACAGTCCTCAATCTGGCATGGCACTTTAAAGTGGAAGCAATATCCAGTGATTCTGAACTGCAACCTGACTTCTTCTTTTTAAATATGATTTCTATTTTGTAAAGCAAGTCCAAGGTACTAAGAAAGAATGTGTTTGTGGGCCAGCCATTTCTGAACCATCTACATGTAAGTCTGAGTCATGTTGATGTTGTCGGGAGCATCCAAGTTTCCAATGGTGGCTAAATCTTAACAGACTGAAAGGAAACAAAAATACAATGACATTCGAGCAAAAATAATACAGACATTTCAATCAAATTCATGAACCTCTAGATGGAGTTATTACATTTTTTTGAATACAGTGTCTTGAGGCATCATTTTATGATACTTCTAAATGAAGGTTTGGGCCTAAAATGTCATGTTAAAAATACATTAATGACGGTGTGATACATGTACTGTGGCAAAATATTCCTCAAAGAAATCAGCAGGCCTAGTTTTTCAGTTTTACCACTTTTGCCACTTTTTACCATTATTAACACTATACAAACTCAGAGCACTGGAGAAAAATTGGTGGAATTACCATTAAAAGGATCAGTGGCAATCTCAGAAAGTCATGACATCCAAGAGGTACTGAGCCAGAAAGATTCTTATATTGAGACAGCACATTTCAGCAACCATATTTCTTCGCTGAATCATAAAGTAGGATGAGGTCGAAACACTCCTGCCCCTGAGGCAGTCAGTGGTGTGATTTGTTTCCTCTCCTATTCTGTTCTCAAGTTTTCTTCTACAGAGTGGCCCCTACTCTGAGCTTCTGGCTGAGAAGTGTGCGTTTTTACCCGCTTGACTGGATGATCTTGTCTTTGTTTAAATTACCAATGTATGTACCGATGTACATGTACCAGTACATCCTGATATATTCATCTGTTGGTGGTAATTAAGCTGCTTCAATTTTGAATAATCAGTTCAATTGAAAGTTACAATTGAAAGCAATATGAAATACAGTATCTATAGGGCCAGTTGGTGTACATGGGCTAGCATTGATTAGCCCCTCCCTCTCACTCTCTCAAAAAATGCCTAAAACTAAGCCACCCTCATTTTACTTGCTGATATGGAGCTGATTTACATCTAGCCCAAGCTGTAAATCCACATATCCTGTCAGTTATTCTGTGAAACATGTCATGGTGTGTTATATTAAATTCACTTAAAAAAAAAAAAAAAGAACATTTCATTGCCATTCAATATATTTTCTCTAGTTTTTGTATGCCAATGAAATGTTAGTTTTTGTTTTTTTTTAAGTGAGTTTAATATAACACACCATGACATGTTTCACAGAATAACTGACATGGAGCTGATTTACATCTAGCCCAAGCTGTAAATTCACATATCCTGTTAGTTATTCTGTGAAACATGTCATGGTGTGTTATATTAAACTCACTTAAAAAAAACCAAAAAAGAACATTTCATTGGCATACAAAAACTAGAGAAAATATATTGAAAATGGGATATAAATATTTATATTAAGCAAAAACTTTTGCAAATGGAGGAAGCAAAGTTTACTTGGCAACAGTTCTTGAAATAAGCCAAAATTAAGGAGACTAAACTTTAGAAACTAAACTTGTTTCGAGCAATAAATATTTTTTTTGTTTCTGTGATCTGGAAGTTTTCCTAATTTTGTTTAAGAACTATCACTAATAGTTCTAGTTCTTGTTTTGCTAGTTAAGACATATTACTTTGTAATAGTAAATGTTGCTGACACCATTATCATATATTTTGCATAATATACTAATTTAGAACTTATGATGTATATATTTTCTCAAGTTTTTCTAAGTTGCTAATTTGTTTTTCAGAGCATGATGTATTGAGCTCAATATGAGGCTGCTCAGAGCAGGCCACCGATTTATTTGGCTGTGTTGAATGAAGAAAGAGAGAAAGAGATCAAACTGGAGATAAGAACGAAAACTTTGATGATTAACAAGCTGCTCGTTTCATGACGTGCCCATCCAAATGTCTCAGCGCTCTGAAATTTAGAAGGGAAGGTCGTCATTTTGGGAACTCAAGCCGTTAATCCAAAGCATGGTGCAACTTCTGGAAGGAGATTATGATGTGAGTCATGACTGTACTTTATGCCTGCCGCTGTGCCACCTGGCATTTTGACGGAGTGGTTACTCAGCAGAGAGCGGTGGGTTGCAGGACAGATCGATGATGTTCTAAATCATCTTTAACTTTCTGCTGCTCAGAGACAGCCTCACAGTCCCCTGATGACCCCTGTCAGAGCGCTTTCCCCAACCTTATCTTGCTCAGATTCCCATTTTCACCCTCAGTCCTGGCCATAAAGCATCTCAGATGAGGAGAGTGCTGACTTAGGAGTATATGTAAAATGATTGTGGACATAAAAAGAAGATTCCTGACCAGCATTTCTACTCTGAAACCATTCAGACACTTGCTAAGGGGCAACTCTGGTCAGAGGTGGACTGGCAGAGGTTGAGCGTTTATGATTGTGTTGCATGTTCATTAGACACTGGGAAAGTTAAAGGATGTTTGGTGCTGCTGCATGAATAGCATTAGTCACTATATTAGAAACCTTTCTTGGCTCCACCTTGCTGGTGTAGTTAGATATTGTAGCTCAGCTGTTGATTTTAAAACTCTTCATCACTGGTCAGTTTTTGGCCACAGATCTGCTTTAGATGCTCAAGCACCTTCCCCTTTGGCCATATTGCCCTTTTTGCAAGGTCTAGTGCCCCTAATCTACAAAAAACTGCTATAAAAAATCATCCCCATCAACAAAATCTATCGATCACGCCACTCCGCCTCAAAAAATTTTTAGTTTCCCCAACCCCCTTCAACACATTTATGGTCAAAATTGTCTTTCTTCCCCCAAACCTCCATTGCCAATTTTTTTGTCCACCTTTCCCATCAAAATTGATCTATCACTTCCCCACCGTTGAACATTTTTCTGATCCCGCCCATCCCCCCGCCCTCTAAAAAACAACTGATCACAAACCCCTATCAGCAAATCTGGTTTGTCAGTCACACACCCCCTGCCAGCCCACTTTCATTTGAACACCTGCTCTCTAAGGCTACATGTCCACTGTACGGTGTCACTGCTGTGCTGAGAATGGGCCACCCTCCAGGGATGTTTCTAGACCACTGGTTGTACTGGCACACTCTAAATTATAATGGGCCCAGTGCAAGTTCTCTGCTTTAAACACCGAAAGCTGCTGTTTTTTATTCTTAAGTCGGCATGTACAACTCTGCATATTTTCCTTTAAATTCTTTCAATTCTGAAACAGTGCTGTGCAAGTCACTAGCTTCTTTTATTAGTTACCTATTTTACAAAAGTAATTAAATTACTAATTATTGCATATAAATGTAATTAGTTACAGGAGAAAGTAACATTTGCTTCATTTCTAAATGTCAGTTTTCATTGATGATGCTGTGAACCCAGACTGAAAAAAAAAGAAGAAAAGCGGTACTAGTGCCTCACAAGTTCTCACAAGTTCTCACATGGGCCTAGGCTTCTGCACTGAATGAGCTACTTTCACTTTCATTTAACAACCATGTGGTAATAATGGTAATCTCTCACAATCCAAGAGATCTGAACTCTTAGTGACCTAAAATGCCTTGTTTGGAAATACATCAGATTTTGTTGAACCTGGAGATGAAATTTTAAGCAGGCCACTTTCCTCTTATGAACATGTTGAGGACAGATATATAGATATAAATAGATAGTTGCATGGTTAGAATGAAAAAAAACTTTTTTGTAATATTTTTTTTTCACACAGGACAAAATTGGCAGCAAGCAGTGGTGGTGTAATGGTTAGGGAGTTGCCCCTATGACCTAAAGGTGGCTGGATGAAATCCCAGACCAGATACCCAGTACCACTGAAGGTATCATCCCCAATCACTATTCCTTGGGCACTGACCACAGCTCCTACACAGACAAGGTAAATGCAGAACACATTTCCTTGTGGTGCACTGTGTGCTGTGCTGTGGTGTGTTCACAATGACCAATAATCAGTCACTTTCACTTTCAATTGAGGGATAACGACCCTGTTTAAATGTGATTATATTAGTGTTGCTCAGTTTAAAAAGTTATTAGTTAATTAATGAATTACTTAACACCAAAAGTAGTGGAATAACAGTAACATGTTGGGCAGTGGTGGCCTAGTGGTTAGGACATTGCCCATGGGACCTGAAGGTCCCAGTTTTAAGTCCAGGCCCGGGCACTACTGAGGTACCCGTGTGATGGGAAAAATGCAGGTCACATTTTGTTGTGGTGCTTAAGTGTGTTCACAAAGACAAATAGTCACTTTTTTTACTGTCTAAAAATGACATACATGATCAATAATGTTAAGAGTATATGGGGCAGTGTCTATAAGTGTTAAAAAGACTTACGAATGCAATGACAGATTGTTTTAAACCCCTTTAAACTGTGCTCTGCATCCTTGGTTTCTGTTTGAGATGTGTTTACAGCTTAAAACATTTTTTTTTTAAAGATTTATTTTTATTTTAATAAAAAAAGACCAAAAGTCAAAGCGTTTTCTGCAGAAGGCCACGCTAATCTCACAGTACGGAATACATTAAAGTTAGGTCAGTGTTCATATAATCACAGCCACTGTCAGTGCCATGATCCATCTTCTCTGCAAAGGTTGGTCTAATGCACTTGTGCCCACTTAGCAGGCCATTGTGTCCTACAGGTGTTCCTCGTCCCACAGCAGCTCTACTCCTGCTCTACATCAAGCGTTGGCTATTTTTGCCTCCATACAGTACAGGAACAATAGGCCTCTAATGAAGAGAAGAGAGGGGAGGGGAGGTGGGCAGGGGAAAGGAGAGCGAGAGGAGATGCACAATGGGGACCTCACCAGTGAGGAAGTGTTTAGTAACTTGAGGGAAGGGCAGTTTGATCCATATGTCCATTTCTGTATTAACACAACAGCAAGAAACAATAGATGGAGCACTATACCTTCAGAGCACAACAACAACAACAATTATTTTATTCCATTCATAATCTGCCCATGCGACCGATTGACGTCAGTACACACGCAGAGCTTTATCCACACATGGGCCAAAAATAGCATCTTCATGGATAATCAAGTCAGAAACACCTCGTATGTTCCCACAGTGTGTGAGGAGATGAGAAGAACAACAAAAAAACATGGTTGATGTTGTTTCCTCTGTGACATTCTCCTTAAATTTGTTTATATTAAAGCCAATTTTCAATTTATCAACCAAATTTGGAGCGCTTATCAACTTTGAAACTGGGCTTTGCTTCCAGAACCACCTTCCCTACTACACGTGGGGAGCCTCCTTCAGACGAGTTATCCAAAAGAATCCATTAGCAGACAAAAAATGCATTAGCTTCCTCTGTTCGTGTACAGTTAACAATAAGACGTGTGGGCACCAGATATGAGTTTTTGCCAGCGCCAGCAACACCATTACCTAAGCCTCGCTGCCAAAAGGACATATTTGTAACAATAAAATTTGTCATAAGCCATGTAAGTTCATATTCTCTAAAGAGTACACACTTCTGCACATTTTCATGCACAATGATTGTTTATTGGCTGGGTTTGGCGTATTGGGATATGCATGAAATCAAAAGCCATTGCAAAAGTTCTATTTTTTCCCAAAAACGTAAAATCAAAAAATACAGCAAATACACTAAACAATAAAATGTGAAGGTCATGTTCAATAGAGGACATTAATGCTTTTCACTGTCAGTGCAGCATTACTTGATTGGGAGTGTTCACACTTTAGCATGCAGCCTTCCATCTCATGAAGCAGGGGTCTTTAGGTGTTCAAGCACCTGTACGTTTTCCACTCCATGGCCATGGTGCCCTTTTTTGGCTGAGCACATGCCCCTTTTCCCTTTGAGGGACATGGTGACCTTTTTGGTTGTGCACCTGATGTTTTTTTTTTTGTGCAACTGCCCCTTTTCCACTCAATGCCCACGGTGCCCTTTTAGGCTGAGCACCTGCCCCTTTTTTGCCTCATGTGTTTCCCACCCATGGACAGTGATCATATATCAATATTGATATTTAACTTTTTTGAAGTGCACCTTTACTCTTTAAGGACAGTGCTGGGTGCTTCACCATGGTGAGAAGGGAGTGAGCCCATGCACCCATCTGGCCACCTGCTGGACCATTTATTACAGTGGATGGAAAAAAGAGTTGCAAACCTCCCCACCCCACCCCCCCACCCCACCCCTACACACACACACAGCAGGGAGGGCAGGCTGAGGCACGGAGAACCTTGCAGCACAATGGAGCAGATTACAAACCAATAGCCTCCGCACTGTCAGGTTAGTTTACTTCTGAGGGAGTTTGAGGTGTTATCTAAAGCTGTAATCAAGGGGACACATTCATGTTTTAGAAGTTTTCTTCTCTGTAGTTGAGCTGATGTCACCTCTGATTTGCTGCCTCCATGCACTTTTGACACCTTTTATTAGTAATTCTCTCGCTGAGCCTGATTTCCAAGTGTATCACTGCAGCAGCTTATATAAGCAGAGTAAAATAACATCAGTCATTTCACATGTAATTTAGCACTGAATCTATTTCAGCTAAAATGTGCATATTCCACACCACTTTTTGTCCCAGAACATCTGGTAAGGTTGTGATACCATATTTCTAGTAAATATTGGGAGATGGGTGCTGGAGAACCTGTAGAATCTGCTGAAAACTGTCACCAGTGATGATCCTAGATGATTAGAAATCTGGGCATGAGTGTCTAAGGTATCCTAGATTAGCCTGCTGAAAGCCTTTTTGGCTATTACATGGAAACCTTTGTTAAGAGTGTAGGAGCTTGTTAATACTGACTTACACCAATTAGTCATAACATAAACATCACGTGCCTAATATTTTGTAGGTCCTCCTCATGCTGCTGAAACAGCTCTGACTGTGGTGCACTGTGTGTTGTGACCTCTTTCTATCAGAGTCAGCATTCACTTATTAAACCACAGCTCTTCGGTGGAATTAGACCATCAGGGAGCCTTGGGTGCCCATGACCCTGTCACAAATTCACCAGTTGTTCTTCCTTGGATCACTTTGGTAGGTACTAACTACTGCACACCTGGAACACTCCACCAGACCTGTCGTTTTGGAGATGCTCTGTCATCTATCTGTTACAATAAGGCCCTTGTCAAAGTGGCTCAGATCCTTATGCTCGCCCATTTTTCCTGCTTCCAGCACACCGACTACAAGAAATGAGTGTTTACTTGCTGCCTAATATATTCCACTTACTGCCTGGTGCCTTTGTAATGAAATAACAAGACAGTCAGCATTATTCACTTCACCTGTCAGGGGCCATAATGTTATGGCTGATTGGTGTATGTAACTTATGTAAGTTATGTTACTTTTTTTTAAAGAATAAACTCTTTATAGAAAAGCAACTGAAAAAAAACACCATATTTGGTGCAAGTAGTTTTATTCCCTTACCTTCTGAACAAGGCCTACAATAAAGTCACTTATATTGGGTCAGGAGGATTCATGGCTGTGAAGAACACTATGAAAAATACGCTCTTGAAATGATTGATCACTTTATCCCTGGCCACTGCCTGAAGGGGCTAAACAGAAAGTGAATTTCTGTCTTTGGGTGGGGGCAAGGTTCTCAATTTTCTGACCAATTAGATGTTTTCAGACCAAACAGTTCTATGGACTTTTTGAGACAAACTATCCCATTGGGAGCTTCCCTGAGAACTACACACATTTAGGGGCAATTTTTCTGTTTGCATTCGCACCGCCAGTAGGAAAGCTGATGTAATCTGACTGATGGTTGATATAGTGTATGCATACAGGACGATTGAGGATGGATTGGATGACCATATCAAAATCACATTGTATTTACTTTGTCATATATCGGCTCAATAAAGCCTGTAGTTCTCTGTCATTTGTCTGTATTTTCCCTTTTTTAAAGTGAAGGCCGTTTACACAGCATTTTAAACAGATTTTTAAATAATGGTGGTTGCAGTCGAGGTACACTTACATCACTCATGGTTCCTCATGGGCTTAGAATGTACCTATCCTGAAGAAGAAGCTAAAAAGGTCTCTCAGAATGGTACTAATCATCCTCAGTCCCTGCGGTGCGGACACACAAAAAAGAGGAGAACTTCTTTCCAGCAGGTACTCAGGTTACCTCCCACAGTACAGTTTGACTTGCTTGGTTTTTGTTTATTGTTTGTTAGTTTTGCAGTGCATGGGATATTGTAAATGGAACCTATTCGAAATTCCCCTCACTCCAGTTACTTGGTCATGTTAGGAAAAAGAACATTTTAAAGGTTAAAAAACCAAGGAAGAACCCTTTGGTACTGCTATAGAACCCATACAGAAGGTTCTAAACTATTCACACTCAGCACACATATTTACATGAAGATAATGGACCAGTTCATTAGGGCCAGCTTGAGGACCACTGCTTAAAGGAATCAAGCTTAGTTGCTTCTATGGTATCCCCCTAAATAACACTTTTTGGCACTTTTTGTTCCAAGAGTAAATGTTCTGTGCTTTTGCTGTTGGTGAAGATGTCCTTAGTTCTAACAAATAGTCCACCATGTTAAGTTTTTTCATTACTACTGAACCTATGAGATTCATTAGGACTTTATTCTCATTCTGACAAACATCTCAAATTTAATGAATCAAAAAAAGTACTGTTTAAAACTGCAACATCTTATTACTCAGCAACATCCAACAGTGAGGATCCTCCCATGAAGCTGGACGGCAATATTCGCAAACACCTTGGGACCTAAAGGAGTGAACTGTGTCCTTGTATAGCCTATAAAATGCAAAGAACCCTATAAAGCCTATAAAAAAGAAGGCTATAAAATCAGCATCAAGCTACTCTTGTTGGACTGGGAGTTATCTTTCAAGTTCAAGTGATAAAACCTAAGAAAGCCCATATGAAAAATAATGCATTGAAAATACATATGTATTATACAATATATTCCATTTATATTTTGGAACATACAGTATTACTGACATATAAGAAAATGTGTCAAATGGTCAACCCAAAAGTGTAATGGTGGATTCAGTTTACACTGGAAAGCTGGAGTTCCCAGGAAAATGTTTCTATAGGAAGGTTCCCTTACAAACCCTGACCTCAAAATCCAAGATGGCTGCTTAGCAGTAATGAACAGTAGTGAAACAGTAGTAAATACTGTTTATAAGCACTTCTGGCTTTTTGTGCATCATTAAATCAGTAGTACAAACAGTACTACCCATCTTCTATTTGTGGACATGTTGCTACAGTGTCTGTATGTGAGTTATGTGTTATCAACTGAAAATGCAGAGAATGACTAACCCGGGTTGTACTGGGGCAGGGTAAATTCAGTAAACATTTTGACTCAGGAACTCAACACATTTTTTTCAGGTCCACACAATTTACAGTGAGAGGTTTAGGAGTCATGGGCCTGAGTTTTGGCTCTATTAGCAGGAGATCACAGGATCAGCCTTCAGTGATGA
This sequence comes from Arnoldichthys spilopterus, assembly GCA_037974385.1. NCBI lineage: Eukaryota > Metazoa > Chordata > Actinopteri > Characiformes > Lepidarchidae > Arnoldichthys > Arnoldichthys spilopterus. Next base: position 17,860,624 of record JBBPDA010000152.1, on the reverse strand, counting down.
CACAGACATCCGTGGCTGAGAGAGTGTAATTGGCCTTGATCTCACTGAGTGGTGATAAAGACCCTCACTCTCCTCCATACAGCCCCAAAACCTTGCTCCCTTAGTCCCTGCTGTTGTGTAAAAATGGCCTGTAGCTGTGAAGTTTTGCTCATCGTTTTAGCTCACAGTAAGCCATACTGTGTCCTAAACCATGTCCACAAGTCTGTGCTATCTTCATGAAGAGCTGGATGTGGTTTGAAGAAGTTGAGCAAGGCTATTGACTTTTTGTAATTGTTAGCTACATTAGCATCATAGCTCAAGCGCTAAAGTAAAGTGGGTATTTGGACATATCTTGGCTTTTTCCAATTCATATAAATCTGATCTCTTTTCCCCAGCTCATTCTTTTGATGGTAAATAATCAACCTAAATTCATCAGCCATAGCATTAATACCACCCAGCTAATAGTATGTAGGTACCTCCATGCATCCAAAACAGCTCTGACTTTGATGCACTGTGTGTTCTGACACCTTTCTATCAGATTCACTTTTTAAACCACACACCAGACAGGCTAGTCTTTACTCCCCACATCATTAGTTGTGTCTTGGATGCCCATGACACTGTCACCGATGCACCAGTTCTCCTTCCTTGGATCACATTTGGTAGGTACTAACTACTGCATACCTGGAACAGTCCACAAGTTTTGGAGAAGCTCTGACTCCATATCATGAGGTAAAACCCTTTTTTTAAATTTGTGATGTAACAGAAAATTATTAGCATTTACATATAACTTACCTATCCAACCTAGAAATATTTACGTCTGCCTAGTCACACTGAAGGAGTGTTTCCGTCCACACATTGCACAATAGCAAAAAAGTCTTAATAATGGATAAGGAGGGTCAGGGAAAGGATTTTTATTTGGTGAATAAGGCTACAGTATTATATACAGATAGTAATAAAATGCAAGAAAAATGTAGGATATGGCCCCTGAGAGTCCTTTTGACAGGCCGCATTTTACAGAAAAATGTGCTAAGTGATTTAAGGTTCCAGCCACCACGTCTTCCTCTTGATGTTGCAGTTGGCTTTAACACAGCCAACAGATGTGGTTATGCAGGTGGGTTTCATTTAGCTGGGCAGACGTATTGATCTGAAATGTCATCTTGCTCTGTCTGCGGGAAGTGGCTGTATTAGTGTGTCTAGTATTGTGCTGTACACAGTGAAATTCAAGCACTTCCCCTTTGTGACCTCAATTATTATTATTACTTTTTTGAATACAGTCGTTTATACGTTCCCCAAATTCCTCTGAATCTGAAGTGTTGTGGATGCACGGACCTGGAGTAAAGCGTGTACGTTTTTTAAGACAGAAAAAGATGTTCGCACCAGTTTTCTCAGCACACATGAGCACCACACCTTATTTAGTGGGGTCAGGAAGTCAGAGTGATGGACAGATCATCTACTGGGCATCGCTTGACATTTTCATCGTTTAATATCTCTTCTTCTCAGTGGTCTTAGCGCTGAATGGTTTTTGAATATACACTCCATTTCCCACAATTTTACAATGCCCTCCCTTTCACTCACCGGCTACTTTATGAGCTCCACCTACCTTATAGATTTACTACTAGCGGTCCGTCTGTTCTTATGAAGTTCCACTCACTTCATTCATCACAGGACAGTTTCTGGCCACAGGGCCCCTGTTGACCAGATACTGTTTGGATACTAAATCATTCTCAAACCAGTAGAGACACTGATATGGACGTGCCACAGTAGTGTGTGTATGTGGTGTATTGTAAGTGCCGATAGGCATTTTGTCCCTGCTAGGTAAAAATGTCCAGGCAAAAGTATTGACCACTGACCACTGATGAAGTGCAAGAAGATAGATAACACTAACTGTGCATAAACAAAGCTATAGCCTTTACAGTGATGTAAAAATAAAAATAAGCATATCCCTTTAAAAATTTTAATTTGTTTCAATATATATATATTTTAAATATTTAAATGCGCCTACAGATAAAGGTGATTATGCTCCAATAAATGACAATAACTGACATTTTATAGTTATTTTTATCATCTAAATAAGCAAAAAACAGATCAGTCGCATGGGAAAAGTAAGCGCACTCTTATGAAGTGAAAGTGACTATTTGTCATTGTGAACACACTCAAGCAGCACAACAAAATGTGCCCTCTGCATTTAACCAATCACACGTGCACACATGGAGCAGCAGGCAGCTATCAACAGCACCCAGGGAGCAGTGTATTGGGATGGTCTCTCTCTCTCTCTCTCTCTCTCTCTCTGTCTCTCTCTC
>JBBPDA010000152.1:17835645-17858245 GCA_037974385.1 Arnoldichthys spilopterus | reverse complement strand
TACTAAATACTGAGCAAAGGGTCTAAATACTTAGGACCATGTGATATTTCAGTTTTTCTTTTTTAATAAATCTGCAACAATTTCAAAAATTAATTTTTTTGTCTGTCAATATCGGGTGTTGTGTGTAGATTAATGAGGGCAAAAAATTATTTAAATATTTTAGCAAATGGCTGCAATATGACAAAAAGTGAAAAATTGAAGGGGGCCTGAATACTTTCGGTACCCACTGTACATATATAAATATGTATTTATATATACATACAGGATATGTTCTTACTTTCACTTAGAAAATCAACAAAACATGTAGTTTGACAAAGAGTGCTCAGACTTTTGTATGTGGATGGGTTTTTTTCTTGTATGACTGTACCCAAACATTTGCATACCACTGTAAACATGCTGGAATGAGTCAGAGTGATATGACTAGCCTGCTGTTGTGACTTCACTACATCCCCTACTGCTCCAGGCCACACTGCTCTGCTTGGCCATGCTGTGATGCTGCTAATCTGAGCACTATAACAAATCAAAATAACACATTCCCATTGTAAAAGAATAGAATAGAATATAACTTTATTTATCCCCTATTGGGGAAACTGACTTGCCACAGCAGCTGAGAAAAGATACAGATATATATACACACATACACTAATATATATGTACACACATGTACATACTAAATAAGCTCAGTAAAGTAGAAATGTAATTTATCAAGGCCTAGATCATACATTTTTCTTGTATTTTCCATTTTCAATGTTTGTGTGATCTTCTGTAACAGTTACAAGACACTTTAAAATGATTTTTTGAAACCTCTTTATCATGTAGGCCCTGTCCACACTGACATTTGATTAAAGCATTTTTCTGACATCTGTTGTATCAGGTTAGTGTGGATTGAATGCTCATTGGAGCGAATCAGACATTCAAGCGTGGTTTCATGACTTGCGTTCAGTCCGATTAGCGTACAGCTTTTTTCTTGGTGTTAATTTCTGCTGAAATCCTAATAAGCGCAAAGAAATATCTTTACTGCATATACATGTCGTTAGTTTAAGGTTCTAGAGGACCAGATATATCCTATGATTGTGCAATCAGAGGGTGAACCCAGTAGTGGTGGCAATGTTTCTCTGCCTATGTCGCGTATCAGAAGGATTTTTATTGAGTTCAAGGTTCAGGTATAATAAAGACAACTGATCCATATTTTGCAAATCCAGTAAAGCATAAACCTCAAACCCTAAAGGTTAAAAAAACACTCTGGACTTCCTGATTACTGCCATTACAGGTAAACACAAAATTACAGTCTGGTCTACATGTTGGCATTAATCAGAGGCAAACAAACGTGAATGTAACTTCATATTAAAGTCAATCAAGGGCCACGGCAAAACACGACTTAATCACCTGCATCACTTACAGGGCATTCATTTATCCAAGATTTGAATGCCCGTATGGACAGGACCTTATAAGCAAAAAATCATTTTGTTACTGGACCTTTAAGACTGAAGTATGTAAACTGCTTATCTAATTGGCTGCCCTGTCTCATTCTAATAGCTGTCAGGGCTGAAACACTCCTTATAACTTCAGTGTGAATACAGTGATGTATGTTAAAAGATTTTTTGTGCCATCACAAAAAAAATAATTTCAAACCAGCAGTTTCCATACACTCTTAACCCTTCTTTACAATGGTTCCACTCAAAAGGAGTTTAAATACAGGTTGGTTTTCTAAACGACACAAAGAAAATCTTGAAATAAAGAATCTTGAACATATTGGTTTGAGAGCTTTTTGGTGGAAAAGGGGCAACAGTGGAGTCTACATCAGGTAAAAGTTCCACACCAATGAAAGGTTTTTCCTATAACTATATCTCCAAACCAGTTAATGTGTATGAGTTTATATGAATTGTAGAATCTGTGGAGTGAATGGAACTTCAAACCATAACAGTCTTTTAGCTCTTTTGTTTAGTAATGATGAAAAATTGAAGCCTTTAATCCTCATGTCTTGCATGCTTGGAGACCTTTAATGTCTATCACACCATCATTTTTTTTTTTTTTAATGTTGATAATATAGTCATGTAGTAATGTGTGTGATCATGCAAATCCAGCCTGCTAAAGAATACAAACACACATCTGATTTGGGCCTCACTGCCTGCTGCCTCACTTAAGTGAATTCTGATTGGCCAAAGTGCACTCATGTAAGACGCAGGCTGAAAAGGTTGTACACATGTTTTCAATAATTTAGACACCATTAGATAAAGGAACTCTGTGCTGTTAAGTCATTAGATCACACTCAGGATAAGCCTCTCTCACTGTAGCTTTCTGTACTCCTTGCATAATGAAGGCTCCAGCAATCTAGCAAGTGCTTTATTTGACCTGGTAAGGAAAATAGATATAGCAGAGTGCTGCTGCAAGAGACATCCAGTCCGTAGGATGAGCATTAAATTACCATTTACCCTGAGCTATTGAGAAAGTACAAATTAATGCCTAATGCAAATTAACACCCAAAAACCAGAGCCTAGCATGCAAACATTTTAGTTTAACTCTCAACACTAGACTTGAATCCAAATTTGCACTTAGTACATTGATGATCTTTTTTCATACACCCTGGTAACCAGCAGCACTCTACTTCTCTTTGGGATTCTAGACCAAGACTCTCAGTGGAAAGTAGCCCAGCACAGCCCATGTGTCCACATCTAATATAGCCAACCACAGAGCAAATACCCAGGAGCTAGGAATCAATGCCTGCATAGAGGCTAAGCCTGAATTGAACTTAATGCCAAATAGAGCTTAAATAACTTAACACAGCTTAAACACCTGAATAGAGCTTAATGGCCAGTTTTGGCAATGCTGGTGTTAAATAATATGTGTATTAACGTATGTGTAAAGTTTTTTTTTTGTTTAATAAAAGAGAATCAACACATATGGTTGGTTCACTTCCCCAGTCCATATGGTACAAAAATAAAAAATAGCCTGTTTTGCATTAACAGTTTTTATGACATAAAAGCAAAACATTTACATAAATCCTCTGGTTCAGCCTAAAACAGATAAGCCCCATCCACTCCAATCGAAGTTATAAGGAGTGTTTCATCCTGGGCTGCTTGAATTAAGCACAATTCAGAAGAGAGGTTACTGACATTTCTTGGTCTTAATGGCACAGTATCAAAATCACCCTGTATAATTGACAGGGGTTAATGAGAGGTTGGAAGATTCCACAAGTTTTGAGGCACAGCTTCTTTATCAAAATCTGGCCTCATGATAGTGGCCAGTTTCCATAACTTGCATTAGTGAAGTCATAATGCAGTGCAGGGCAGGCCACATTCATGCTATAATGAGTAATTATGGATTTCATTGCTTCCCAGCCTTAAAGCCAAGGCATGGAACGGAGTATCGAGGGTCCAAACAACTCAAAGGCCCTTCACTATGTACTTTCTCAAGAAGCAAATGACTGTTTAAAAGGGCCTATGTGCACCATTTATTTCTTATTTTAGGTTAAATGACATCTATGATGCTTTTCAAGACATTTGTATTTTTCTTTAATAATTGTCTAGCATATGTAAACTTATCAGCCATAACATTAACTTTTAGACACTTCAAACTCATGTTCATGAGTCATGTCATGTTCCTAAAACCTTTTTTGAAAAATGTTTGCAGTGTAGCAGGCTGCATTATCCTGCTGAAAGAAAGCCACTGCCATTAAGTGAAAGCAGAATTAGTAAAGCACACCCAAGAACATAATTATGTACTTATGTACATTATGTACACTTTGTGAAGCATAAATTCATGAGGATGATATAGCCTTTTAAAGTTCTTTCTGAAGAACTAAATTATGGATTTGTTTGAGATCTGGCTTAGTTATGCCATTTGTGAAACATGATGGTGGTAGTATCATGGTTTGGGCCTCTTTTTGCTCCATTTGGGCCAAGATGTCTTGCCATCATTGATGGAACAATAAATCCTAAATTATATCAGTGACTTTTAAACAAATATATGAGAAAGTGGGACATGTAAAAAGACAACAATACTAAGCACGGAACTTTTTAATGTTAAGAGTACTGCCTGAGTACTGCTGGCAGACAAGCAGCCCCACATTATGAGGCTCCCTCCTTTGTATTTCACTGTGGTTAAGGTGTTTTTGGGATTACACAATTTTCTACCTTTTTGAGTAAAAAGGTAAGTAAGTAAGGTAAGCTGAATTACTGATTAAAAAGGAGGTGCTGGACCAGTGATAATTGTGGTACAGTTTATTGCTTAGTGCAATGTGCCCTAAGGTGATGGCCACAGCTCCCTGATGGGCTGTGAAGGTACTGCAGGTGGGCTGCGAGAGGTCATTTACAGGAAAGAAATAAAATATTTTAATTTAAAATTTAGTAGTTAAGTTTAAAATTACTATTAAATATATGATGCATATGAAAATTAATGTACATATATAAACATGTAAATAAATGCAATCAGAACTAATACAGTAATGGAATTTTATTATTGTGTTATTCTTCATTTATCTGACCTATTTTTGAACTGGGACATATTTCTCATCATTGGTGGGAAATCTTAAGTGTTAGAATGAATAGATGTTGAACTGGGTCACACTATTGTTAAGTTTGGGAATCGTGTGTGATGTACCTGTTTGGGAATAATTAGGTGTGGTCCCATGAACTTTTCAATTGTACCTTAAACCAAATGTACCAACAAGCACATGTAAGGTCTTTACTATGGGCTCTGCAGCCTCTTCTTCACCTTCACCAAGATACTTCTTGTGTAAAATCCTCCTAAGAAATTACAATGTCCTTTGTTGCATTTTTTTGCACCATAAATATATCAAAAGAAAGATTATTTACCTTTGTCATGATTTCTTTTTTTTAAATAAATAATTTTAATATGTAAATGACCTCTCTTTTGATTGGTTGGCTTATACTGTGCTATTTAAGGAGTTCAGGCTGAAAAACTGCTTATAACTTCAGGGTGAGTGGGAAGGGCTAACCTCTTGTAGGTTGGTTACAGATATATGTAAATATGTTGGTTTTTGTGACATCACAAAAATATTCCATTAAAAACAGGCTGTTTTGTAACTTAGTTTCCACACATGAATCATAAGGACTGATAAGATTTTGAATCTTTAACAGTGTGCACATAGTCACTCATGACTCGCCCATGACCAACAGCTGAGATGTAAAACATGCTGGTGTGTATGAAAAAGCTTGCGAGATTGGGTAATTTCAGTGTCTGATTTCACTCAGTAATAACACTTGGTTGATTGCTGGCAAACCAGCTGCAAAGACGTATTCTAATACTTGTCCTAATGGGGCGCTGAGTCACACTGGATAAATCTGTTATTTTGTCATTAGTTCCATCACTGAAGCCATTTGCTTATATCATTAATTTCTTTCCACCTGTGGCCGTTAAGCCTGAAAACCGCTTTACAAACACTTGAAATGACAAAACGCTTCAAAAGACAAATTAATGAAGAGCCTTGTTGTTGAAACCACCAAGCGACTTTTTTTCTTTTTTTTGAAAAAAAAGCTTTTCCAAACAAAAAAAGAGAACTAAAGCCCAGTGCTGGCTATCCCACTGCAGTCTAAAATAATGTGCTGCCTTACATCCATTTGCTCTCATTGCTCTTTATTGCACTTCTATGGTTGTTTAAATGATCAAACAGATCTCTATGGCACGTGGCCTGGATCCCCACAGCTCAATCCAAACAGAGTCCCAGGGCGCATCTGCAAAAGCCTGTTTGATCCTTTTCTCACAGCCTTTGGGAAACCAATCTGCTCCAAGAAGCCAATGTAAAACAAATCTAGCCCAGGTACAAAGTAAAGGTCTTGGTCCCGTAGGAGAATTTAGTTGAGGTCAGTGGAGGTCAGCTGTAACTGAGATGGAGAGTGAACACCATTGATAATATTTTGTCGAATACTACAACATATGCCATGAAATTTATGCTAAACCTCCAAGAACGGAAAAAAAGTACAGGAAAACTCGACGTAAAGGGGAATTCCACAGAAAACCAAGAGTGATCCTACATACAGTATATCTGAATTCGTATATGTAATGTTGGTGATGGATAAATAGTGGGAAATAAACACATTTTTGGGCACTATTTTGCCATACAACACCCTGCATGTGTCCTTCCACCATTAACGTATTTAAAACAAATAAGAGCCAAAACCTTATGGCAAAACAATCAAACAATGTCTCAGACATCAGGCAGTGTATTTATCATGTATTAGTTTTCTGTGAGGGAATTTCTAGAAGCATTATAGTCTTTAGACTTCTTGTCCCATTCACCACCACTGTGAACAGTCGAACAGACTTTCTACACAGTATTTCACATCAAACCACTATGAAAGAATCTTAACCATGTAATTATGCATTCATTTAGAAAAGTCTGTTTGAATTTGCCTTTAAGTGAAAGCATGGATGCTGTGACCAAATCTGTGTTAAAAGTGTACAAAGTACACTTAAAAGTACAAAAATATCCACATTAAAAAAAATTATTTGAGCTGATTATTGGTTCAAAAAACGTGGGCTTTAAGAAGTTGCATTTGTTTAGCGCTCTGAAGGACTGTATATCCCCCATGATTCTCCGGTCAGAACGTGATCCCAGTAGTGGCTGCAATGTTTGCTGTATCAGAAGGATCAGGAGGAACATTAATGTCAAGGTTCAGGTCAAATAAAAACATCTGATCCCTATTTCACCTATACAGTGAAGGATGAACTTCAGACCCTACAGGTTCAAATACACTCTGAACAGCCTGATAACTGCAGTAAACTGTTAAGCAGAAAGAAAAGAATATGAATGTAACGTCATACTGAAGTCAATCAAACCCTGCTACAAAATGTCTAGTTTGCTCAGAGCGCATTTATTTATCCAGGATATGAATGCCTTTGTGCACTAGGCCTAAGAATCACATGCCAGCTCAGCTGATCAGGAAAACAAAGTTCACAAAAATTACGTCCATCACCTATCAACAAGTAAAGTTTGGCAGTTGGCCAGATGGATTGGGTTGGGTCTGGGTGATTGCTAACAAATTTTCCAGCAGGTTGGGCATCCAAGCATCATAAAATCAAAAACTAAAGGCAAAAACTTCCCATGGTAATCTCTAGAGTAAGATTTTCCAGTTTATGGCTAGGAATGCCTGTTTCTGATAATGGCTCTTGAAAGTAGGTGAAACTGGTGGTGGGCAATGGTGGCCTAGTGGTTGGGACATTGCCCTTGGGACCTAAAGGTCACAGGTTCAAGTCCCGGCCTGGGTACCACTAAGGTACCCTTGAGCAAGGTACCGTCCTGTTACACTGCTCCCCAGGTTCTGTTGATAGCTGCCTGCAGCTACATGTGTGATGGGTTAAATGCAGAGGTCCTGTTTCATTGTGGTGCTTGCGTGTGTTCACAATGACAAAATGTCACTTCTGGAAAAACTATAACTGCTTTGGGGCAAATTCTTGATTTCAGTGGTTTTAACACTAGGGAATTCCACTAGTTTTGTTCATTTTTATAGCTCACAGTACATCATACTGTGTCTTAAACCACATTGACAAGTCTACCCCATCTTAATGAAAACCTGGATGTGGTTTAAGAGGGTTGAGGATGTATTTAGAGGAAAAGATTTGGGTGAAAAGTGACTTGTTTGATGAGTGTTTGATAGCTACATTTGCTTTGTAGCTTCAGCTCTACACTTACTAAACTAACAATGCAAAATTAGAACTTGGCTGACTGACTAATCGGGTAAGTGGAAACATCTAAAATTTTGTCCAACTATGTACATGCATTTCACAAATATCGCTGAAATTATAACAAAACCTGATTCCAAGAGTACGAAAAGAATTCCACCGATACGACTTGATAAAGTCCCCAGCCACTGGGATCACAGGGTGACCTTTGGCTTTGATGTGGCTAAGCTTGATTATGCCCTACCACGCAACCCAGAGCCCGACACAAATGTACTTCCATCACTGTCTGATACTCAACGAGCCGAACCACACTGCAAATTGAATCATGCAAATCAGGCAGAATAATTTTGGGACAGGGGGTTGTGGAGAATGAGGGGAGGGGGTCTTCTAAACAATCCATGCCCACTTTGCAAAAATCTCATTCTGCTCATCATTATTATGAATTCAGTGATTAGGATAAGCAGGGAGATGCATCAATATTTCAAACTGTCACTCTAGTCTGGGCATACCAATGAACTTCGAGGTGCAAGTGTTTATTAGCACAGCAAAACATCGTCAGCGTCTGGCAGCCTTTGAAAGTCAGGCTGATGTACTGAAAAGAGCTCATGGGTTCTTTTCTTCAAAGAGCAGAGATTATGGTCCAGTCTTATTTTCTTACTTTTGAATCTTAACCATCTTTGGATACAAGCAACTGCTTTAACTATAGTTCATGAGTATGTATGGTTTCTCAGACTTCAGTTTTTTTGCTACTCCTTTGAAGATGGATGCAACAATTCCTTTGACTTTGAGAGAGTAAACATGGCTGATGAAAACAAGACTTCAACAAAGAAACTTTTCAAACAATAAACAATAATATGGAATTAAACTTAAATATATTGAATGAAACTCTGAATATATCCATATATTCAAGTTTCACTGCATATTTTTTATATTTAGTTTTACAATATTTGCTGCTAGTCTGGTCTTCTAATGGAAGCCTAACCAGTAAAAAACGCCTCTGGTTTACAAATTAAGCACTGTTCGAAACGCCCTGACCAGCCTGAACAGCACAATTTTGAGGAGTTTCTGGAAATCTTTGGAAAATTATTTGTCACCTACAATTGTCATTTAAAAAGTGTCTTTTAAAAGCTTACTGCATGTATGTCCATTATCCATAAGTCCAATTGCGACAGGAAGGCATGAAAAGTCAAATCGTTTCCATGGAGCATTGTGTATTTTCTCAGTTCTTAAAAATGTTTGGCCTTCCATACCAATAACAATCAGAGCATTAGACTCCATGTAAACCAAAGAGGCGAAGCACAAGTGTTTATAGCCATCAAATGTTTAGTAGGCTTCAGTCCTGCAAGATTTGCAATGGGTGGGTCAATACACAAATAACCAGTGCCACAGTTGTATGCAGTGAGATAAATCCAGCAAAAAAAACACCCTTTATTCAGTAGTCAGCTATCCATTCACAAAAAGCCTGAACGTTTGAATGTGTCTGTTTTTCAATTCAAGCTGTCCATCATGTTCACTTAGTCTCATTTTTAATTTTCTCAGCATATGACACTAAATACAAAGCGTCTTTACTTTAATAAATGGGTCATTTCACTCTGCATCTCAAAGTCTTTTTGGCAACAGCTACTAGCCAGACATAGGTACGTGGTTGTCTGCCATAGCATACTAATACTATTTTGAGGATATTTGTACATTGTGGGGATCTGCACCTCTCCCCAATATATATGAAAATAACAGCCTTGCTCTGAAACAATAATCAATAATTCTGTTTATCCTGGTTGAGCTGCAAAAATCTGTGACATCCAGACCTTTATATCTAATATACACAAGTGATTCAGTTGGTCTGGTATATATGGCTTCTCATGTGCCTCACTAACAAAACAATTCTGGTCAGAAATGTGAATTGTCTTTGGTTATGTCAGAAAAATAGACTTCAGATGTATGGATCCTTTGGAAGGCTGCAATGATCCATTTGGACAAGTTAGCATGACTAATAACACCATGAAATTTTTTTGCATGAAATGTTGACATTTATTTAATCACTATCTCTGGAGCCGTATTCGAAGTGCCTTAGGAAAAATTAGCAGAGGAGAACCTTCAGGGTTTTTGGCATTCAAAAAAGGCAAATGATTTCTAGTTTAAAAATGTTTGTTATTATTTGTTCATTTTAATTGAAACTTAGCAAATTAGCAGTACTGCTCTTGCTTTATGATGGTCCAATCAGATTTTTTTCGCTGTGGTATCTAGGTGAATATAGCAAAGCAAGACCTCCCATTGGTTGGGACTTTAGGAGCAGAGGGTCTAACTTAACCACAAATGTAAATAAGAATCAATCAATTCCATTTGGTTTTCCAGTGGGTGGGAAATTGCATGAAGGCAAACAGTACTCTTTGAGATATGGCACTCACAGCAGCTTCACCACCAGGTTTCTGTCAGTCAGCTCTATGCCAGGCCTCTTTACTAAAGTAATCACTTTTTTAAATGTCTGTTACAAGTATCAAATAAAACAAAATGTATTTTACAATTCTCAGATGTCTGTGATTAATCTAGACCACTATCTCACATACACTGCCATGTGAAAGCTAATTTATCACAAGTTTTCCATAGAGGCATAAGCCTGTAAAATAAGTATTGTCACAGATGGTGTTTCATCTTCATATTTAGACCATGTTATGTAATTTATGACCCACACCTAAGGCCTAGCTCTAATAGTCACTGTTCGTTTCTGCAAATTAGCATGGCTATGTAAAGTTTGCATGAAATACTGAAATTTATTTTACTCAGGAACAGCACAACATCATCTAATGCAATAACGCTGATACTCTGCTAACTCTGCAATAATAAAATTACTTATTTCTTCCACATGAATAGGTGGTGCTAAAGTGCTGAATGTCTTCATGGTTGTGACACTGCAAAAATTGTAAATTCAAAATGAGCTGTTTGTACAGCTGAGTCTTCATATAAGGATGGAATGGACTGCAGAGTTTATAACAATATTTATATAGCACATAAATATTCATAACCAACTTTGGTCTTAAAAATGGAAGGAATGATACAAGCCCTTTAAGAACTCTCAGGAGTGCTGTAGCCACAGACCGTTCATGCCTTAGACTATGCCTTTTTCTGTTATGTCGAAAAGACTGACAATGTGCCACTACTTTAATGAGGATAGTTGGCATTTTTGAGGGTCAGCTAAAATACATGCCTTTACTATGCTGCCTCAGTCTGTCTGTCTCTCTTTGACCACCAGGACTTGAGCAACAAGCCGTCTGCAGTTACTCAGTGGGTGACATCCATGAGTTGCCTCACCAAAGTGGGTAGACCACTAAGAAACAACACAAGATTCATCCTATAGAATGACTGGCATCAGCTTATTTCCAGTATTGAGGCAACATTGAGGTCTTCTCACCTACAAACCCCTACAGTGACACATAGCAAGTGACACAATGTTGGCACTTGGACTATACAGCTCTTCTTGAAAAAAAGAAAATCAATTAATATTTAATATTCCTCTCCAAGGACAGCCCGTCCTCGTATTTACCAGAAAATAAAACTCAAATTGGCAGTTGGCAGGTTGGGACAGGTGAATATTGGATCAGTATTTTTGTAGGTCAGGGGGTGCGGGCTTCTCATACAGAAGAGTCTAGTTTACATTTACATTGAGTGTAATGGTTTTATTGAAAGTGACAAAAATGCCCAGAGTATATATATATAACAATATAATATAATATATATATAACAATAGTAGTTTTGTAATGGGGTCAAGTCAGGACAGGGGTGAAGCCTATTCTAAAAACTACAGACTATGTATTGTACACATATGAATGGAATCCCATGTACTTTCTTAAACAAATTTCCTACTGAATACACAAGCCTGTTCCTGCCTCGCTATCATTGTTTCCTGATTTTGATGGACAACTTGGTGGTCTGAACAATCAGGTGTTGTGGTTAAATTGTCAAGCCTGCACTTTCTTTGTCTGCTTCTCTGCCGTGTTCTACTTCAGTAGGCCCTCTTGCTTCTTTCTCTTACACTAATCTGTCATGGTTTTACCTTTCCTTCTGATCTGGGCTTGTGCCATGCTGCTTTCTGCTTCTCCATATATGCTGCCCCTCTTGCAAGATCAGCATCCTGATGAGCCCTGTATCTACTGCTGACATCTATTTTACACAAGTGGAATTTTAAAAAATGGGCTAAGGGTGAAAGGGTGTCCATATGAATGATGTGGGTAATGACATATGTAGACTGATGATGAACATGATGTGATAATGATGACTGACGACATAGACCGGGTAACTTAAGATTGTTCTCTTTTGTGACCCATAATTTAGGGGTACGCCTTGCTTGGCTGACCACATGTTGTTTCTTGAAAAGGTTTTTCTTTAGACTTTTGAAGTAAATACTCAAATTATATTGTTTTTGATGTGAATTGTGTTTATTCATCATTTTAAACTAAAAAACAATGGAGAAAAAAAAAGAAAACTGTCCATTTAGAAATTGATACATTTTGTGTCATATTAGGCCTGTAACATGCTTAAAACACAAAGAAACAAGTTAGATAATAAATATTATCATCAATGGACATGCACTGTACCCCACATTGCATGCCACAATGACTCACGAGTGATCAAATATCATTGCATAGTTCACATTAGCTTATTAGCTCATCTGAAGGGGCATCCTCCATTACTCAAGCACAGTGACCAAATAATTTATCCTTGATTAGTTTTGAATGCCAAGACATGTTTTAAACCTCATTGAGCTGCATCTAATTCATTCTACTGTTTTTCTTGCTAGGGTAGCTCTCTTCCCTGGGGAGGTTGGGGTTGACCAAATATCCAAAGTTAATTATGTTATTAACTACTTAGAACACTATTTACAATATCAACATTACTCAAAATATCCATTCCTGTTATTTGCTACACTGTTCAAGTCCCTTAGCACAATTTAGCATGACTAAAAACACTATGTGTATATTTTAGCTACATCTTTCAGAGATGAGAGGTTTCTGCAAGCCAAGCGGAGAAGACAGCATCAATGGAGCATAATTGGATGCCACATTAGCATGAAATGAGAGGACAGTGGGTGAAAAATTGGTTCCCTATAGTATAGACATCATACTACATGACATCCTCATACAAAAAGTGATACCCTTTCTCCAGAGAGCCACATGGGGAAAATTTTCTATTCTCTATGTTCATACAAGCCAGTATTAATCAAGCACAAAAGAACTCTAGTGGATCCTAGCGCAAGGACAAAGACATAAAAGGCTCCTTTTACTTGTAACAAGAACTGTCTCTGGGATGATTAAGCTATTTGCATTCTTCTGTATCTACAAGGACGCTCCAAACAAGCAGTGTCATAAGCATAAATTGTTGCCGTGAATGCAAATATTTGTCTCATATCAGCTAAATTTCTAGGGGGCCAGTGGTCTTAATTAGTCAGTGTTCTGTGAATACAGCTTAGTCCTCCCAGCATTTTAAATGTAACTCTCGTATACATAATCTCATCCATTCCATGCAGAGTAGAGAGCCCGGATTCTAATGACCTTCACTGTGCCTTATTAAGTTAGGGCCAGTGAGTTTAGTCGCATCTCCACTATAGCCCACCAAACCCAGTTCATTAAAATCCGCTATCAAAGTTGTAAGACGTCTAAAGTTCTTGGACTTTATAGCTCCAAACTAGCATTAATTAACTGAACTGTGGTCCCCAGAAATGCTTGCCATTACAAAAAGGCATAGTTTCTTCCCCCCAAGCCATGCTCTTTTTTTCAGGAATCAGAATGGACACCATGGTAAAACCTGCCCACTCAGTAACTTTCTAAGTTGTGCCCAGACACCAGGTTCACAGCCTTTTGCAGCCTTTCTAGGTGCAGTATCTTTAAATGGATGCAGGAAAAGTAGGACTGTGGCCAGCTTTTCAAATCTAATACTGGATGTTTGCTATGGCATTAGCTGTAAAAAAAACAAAAAACCCTACCTTAGTTTCTCCATAGAGCAAGGATCTGGCACAGGAGTTTGTATATAGTGCATTAAACTAAAATCCATGCAAAAAAGAATGAAGACATCCATAATTGGCACTGATTGATGCTGTTTTGTCTAAGAGGGAAAGTAGCTAGCAAGCTAACACAGCTCTTTCTTTGTCAAAACCTGCAGGTCAAGAGAACAGTTTCAACAAAAGCTCAACATTTTTTAGAGGTCTTAAGACCCCAAGAAGGAATGGCTGACATGGTTCTGCAGATCAGTGGGCTAATCATTAAATCAGATGTTCTCATTAGAGCGTCAATCTATTTTATCACAGCCAGTTCCATTCATTAACTACATAGTATCACAAAATGCTTCTAAGCTCGGTGGGTGAAGTGTTGCATATGATTTGTCAGGGAGATCTGCTGTGAACACAAACATCAAGAAGTACCACAAACATAATTGGGCAGCTAAACAGGCCTAGAGAACAGCGCTAACTACCAATTCTGTCACATCTGATAATAAACACCTATATTTGCTAGCAACACAATGAGTGGTCAAAGGGAAAGCAAGGCCAGTTATGTTCTCTTGGACTTTCAGAGACAGATGGCTATAGTTTCACTAGGGCTCAAAATGGTCTCTCAATCGTAGGGCTTGGGAACACTAAACGTGGTCTTAGAGTGTTGTCACACTAGGTGATCTACTAGTTTATAGTAGTTTGCTTAACTAGTGTGATCACTCCATACTGTACCTGGGCCCATTTGCAGAAGTGGCCTTGAGCACGATTCATTTGTACTTGGGCATGGTATGTATTTTGTTTTATCATTAACCTACAAAAAGTGAGATGCAATGACTGTCCATCATCACGCAAAGTGCACCACAATGAAATGTGACGACTTCAAATAACCCATTCATTCATGGAGCAACGGGCAGATAAACAACAGCATCTGAGGAGCAGTATAGCAAGACGGCACTTTGCTCAAGGGTAGCTCAGTGTTACCTGGGCTGGAACTTGAACCTGCAACCCTCTAAACGCATGAGCCACTCCCTTTAGTACTAGGCTACCAGTGCCCACAGAATTAATCAGAGAATAGGTCTGGTTCTCATCATATTGATGAACATGAATTGTAGTCAATGAGTAAAGCTCCAAATTTTTCCCTCTACATCAGCTGCCTCTGTAAAAATCTTCTTATTCGTGCAGCACAATAATCGAATATTTCTGGGTGATCATAGGGTAAAAAGCAGAGAAGCGCTTCGGACAGTTTGCCACTACATTGGCAGACACAGACGGTTACACTTAGGGGTAATTTAGCATCTTTATTTCACATAACGTCTTGGTCACACTACACAATTCTGAAAGTGGAGACTCCCAATCACAAGTCAGACAGTTGTGTAGTGTGAACACAGCAGCAACAGGGGGTATTTGTAAGGGATGGAGTCCAACGAGAGGTGCTGCCACCTGGTGGTTGGGGTCCGTTACCCCAGAAACGGTTCACACGCCCAGACTCATTAAAGGCATGCATTAAAGGACTAATAAGAGACATTGCATAAGCGTCGCACGCACCTAGTGTTGGGTGAGACGCTTACTGTCTGCTCACAGCAGTATCCCTAGCTGTTTTTCAAAGCCTTAGAGTTTTCATAGCCTTAGCACCCTTAGCTCTTAGTTTGTCTACCGATCATTGCATGTTTCCCCGATCTTAGCTTTAGCCTTAGCCCAAAGTATTCCCGTTCGCTCTCGTTCTGACCTTTGGACTGTTTGACACTGCTTTTCTGCCTTATATACTTACCTTATTCCAAAGAGGTAAATAAAAGTGTTGTTGAGTGTGCACTTGGGTGCAAGCTTCTTCTTCCATAGGTGACAGAATTGATGCCACCCTCATGCGTAAAGTTAAAAATGGACGATCAACATAAAGAAGTGCTGTTTGTTTGCTGTTGAAATGGATATGAGTAAATGAATGAAACAGCACATGTGGGTAGTATGATCAAGATCTCCATCTCGTTTTATTTATATATTTATTTTATACTGAGGTCAATGTCTCTTTCCATTAGCTCATCTCAATGGCTGTGGTTTGCTGGTGACTAGATACCAGACTAGATATCTGGTCACAGTCTGACTAATCATTGTAGTGTTCACACACACAGTGATTGCTGATCAAATGTGGAAATAGTGTGCTTTTGTTGGTGACCTGTTGCCGACTCCAGCCTTAAAATCATGTAGCGTGAACAAGGCTTAATGTGAAATCAGAGTACCTTATACTCTGGTTGAGTGACCTCAGAGAAACTCATGCAAATGAGGAGAACATACAAACTCCACAAAGAAAGAACTCTGCCCACCCTGCATGGGAATTGAACACAGGACCTCTTTGCTGTGAGGCGACAGCCAGAGTGGCAGTGGTGCTGACTACATTCATCACGGTCTCAGTTAGGAAACTTAGACTTGAGTCTTGATTTGACTCTGCTTAGACGTACCTGACTGGTAATTTAAAAACCTAATATTGAGCTTTCTTTCATATGTCTCTTTTATTTACTTCTTTTTCTGGTTCTTTTCAGGTTTCATGTTCAAGTAAAAGGGCTCCTGTGGTGTTCATTGATTATGATGTTGCACTTAGTTGAGCCTGTATTATAGTTTACATTTGATTTTCCTCTCTTTGTTCACTGGAGGCAACATACATCTGTGGAACAAAGCTTTTTATTGAATGCATTTTATGTGCACAAACGACATCGATTTTTTAAAGCCGTTCTGTCGCTACGGAGCACTTTTAGCTACTTAAATGAAACTACGTGCATGTGTTCAGGCTAGGCACCCAGCAGCCTATAGGGAAAAGTGCAGATAATTTTTTATGATTTCAGAAAGTCTTTTTGAAGCTTACAGAAAAGGTCAGTCAGGATAAAACAATACAGATGCAGAAAGTCACCCAGAATAAGCTGCAGCGTGCGCCGCGTTCCGACCCTTCCACGACGCATTGATTCTTCCTGCTGAGGAGGACGGAGAGGAAAAGAGCGAGGGATGGGGGGGCTTTGATCTCTAGCCTTCCTCTAAACGCACGCAGCAGCTTGAGATGCAGTGGGGGATCGCTGCATTGTTGTCTAATGCAGAGTGTTTACCCAGTTCCACTACAAAGCATTTCCACGCTTCACAGTGTATGGCTTATTCAGATTTGGACGCTGTTAAGCAGTCGTGATAAGAATGCTAAAACACATCCAACAAAGTTACAGCATCTATATATAGTAAAAAAAAAAAGCTATGCCGCAAAGGAATTTAGGGGAAAAAAAACCTAGTACAAAAACACATTTGTCCTTATATACAACCGTACAAAGTAAAAAAAGTTGTCCATGAGCACCAAAATGCCTCGCAGCATTTTTTGATTATGGTACCAAAAACCATCAGGTTTATTTAGTGAGTTTGTTCCTGCATTTCTACACACTAATCGTTCTGGAGTAAAATTTAAGTACATGTTACATGGCCCTACAAAACTCTTACAAAATATGTCTTAAATTCATTATAGCCCAACAAAAAGGAGAAGTCTACTTGAATCCAACTGGAGCCTGATAAAATTCTACCCCAGCCTGACTACAGCCCAACAAATTCAACATGACCATACCGTGGCCCGTCTCAACTCAACCAAAGGCCATCAAAATTCTGTCCCAAATTGACTGTATCCCTGTTTACCTGAACCCTGTTATATTACCCATTCTGAACCCTGTTACAGCACCCATCAGTTTTGTCCAAATTATGTTTAAATCCAACCCTATCACAACAAAATCTGACTGCAGCCCAACAAAGTATTACCCCAATTAAACTGTATCCCAACAATATTGTGTTCAAACCTCAACAACCCTATAAAATACTAACTAAACCCAATTGCAACCCAACAAAATTTTAATGTAAACCAGTATAACTGAAACTGAGAACTAAATTCAACCATAGCACAACATTTTTCTAATCTGATGGCAGCTTGAACCAGCTTTACCCAAAAGTGATCCTTACCAAACAGAGACAATAAAACTCATCATCTGCCCAAGAAGTACTTTAAAATGGACAAGGTCTGGTCCTGGATGGGCCCTCCTGCTCAGAAGTTCTACTTGCATGCAGACCCTGGTTAACTAGGCCACCCTGCAGAGTTTAGAGGTCTTAGTCAGGAGCAGTAGGAGCGATTACTCTCTCTGACAGATTTAAAGTGCCCAGTAGGGATCACAGAGAAAGGGACTTCTACAATATCTTCCCCTGAGGCTTTCTTGGCCATGTATGAGTCTTAAGATGAGTTATTGCAGCTAAGATACAAAAGACAGCCCTGCTCACATTACACTCCATGGGACCACTGCCTGGTAGCATGTCAGGTAAAGTATCTGACCTGACCAAGGTAGATTAATGAGTGAGCTGTCCATATCTGTCCCACAGCTATGTCTACTAATCATGTCAAAGCATTTGGGCCATCTGTAAATGCCAACGTCTCTGCCCATGGACATGATTAGTGCAAGGTGGATGCTGGACCTGAAAACCAGCCTAAAGTCAATGTTCCCTGACCTAATCCCGGGTAAAATCATTATTAGAGGTCTGGCATAGTGGTTTCTCAAAGTAAAGTGAGCAGAGCCAGTCCTGACCTCCCTGTGGCTCTAAGTGAATTTGAAAGTGAGGTTTTATCAGCGTTTAGTGTTGCAAAATACCCTCCACTACTGCCACCAATGACAGACAGGAAGACAGTTATTGTTTTGTCAACTGGGGGGATTCATTCTAAACACTGACAACTGCTTTGACACGTGGGACAGGATGGGACTTTGTGTAATTTGCAGGGCCTACGCAACTTGCGTAGTGAGTAATGCTACCTTCACACGCTTGTCAGAAAATGAATAATGGCAAATGCAAGGTTTGTTCTCACCTGTTTCTTGGGGAAATTCTAGTCAATTTCCTATGGATAGAATGATAAATAGCATTGTCCTATAATCAAGTTAAGTGCACATAGATTACAGACTTCGCATCAACTAAAAATAGATGCACTGTTAAAATTAAGGTAAAAGTTAAAAGGCTGAAAGTTACCCCAACTCAGGAACTGTGGTATAAAAATTATCTGTGAATTTCTCACTTGAAATTATGAGTTGAGAATGTGTTAATGTGCAAAAGCCAAGTAGGCAACTTGCATTCATTAAAATTTCAATAGGATGTGAAGGCAGCGTAAGATTACTGTGGAGGAACTGTTGTATGATGTAAGAAATGTATCAATCCTTCTATACAATCTGTTGAAAAATTATTGACAATCAAGCAAATCAAGGAAAATGAACACTGGGTCTAAACTGATGACTATTTGCTTTATTCAGAAAATACAGATTGCCAAACCTCATGCCACCTCATGTCATTGGGCGTAGGACTGCAGTTAATGTGAGCAAGGTGAAGTTAGAGATATCGAAGTGAAAGTGCCATTTGTCATTTTCATTGCCCCAGTCACACGTGGAGCAGCAGGCAGCTATCGACAGAGCCAAGGCAGCGTAGCGGGATGGTACTTGATCAAGAGCATCTTGGTGGTACCTAGGTAGGGACCTGTGGACCGGTGTCCCCCAGACTACATGAACAAATCTCTAACCATTATGCTACCACTGCCTCAGTAGTGCCTTTTACTTTTGTAAGTATTATATAGGTCTGTATATACCACAAGCAAATACCTCACACAGAAAAAACACTTACTGTAGGATAAGGATATATGGGTCCCAGTTGAAATTTATTGAAAACCTCAGTTTTGTCCTCAGTCCTCAGTCAATGGCTAGCCTGTGGGAGCTGCTAAGAGTAGACAGTGCATTTACATGCATGCCAAAAGACCATTTTAGCATTTTAGCAAAATTATTTTAGCAATTATCTGATTATTCAAGTGGTCATTTAAACAGCATACTCTGATTTTCTAGATCTGCTTAAAGCTGATTATAGATATCATGACATCTAATTGGAGTTAGGGGACAACCATTACTGAATCTCCCCCTTTAGGTCGATTACCATCTCTACCTTAACACATGACACAGTTTCCCACTTCACCACCATCCAGAAGTCTATCTTCTTCCTGCTCTTCAGTCCTCTTCCAGCTCTGTCTCGGTTAATTAAAGGAAGGGATTTGGTCCTCTAGCTTATGCAGAAGCCACCCAGACATTCTCATCATCTAACCTCAGTTTCTTACACCTTTTACATATTTGGATGGCATAGTCTCAACTTGCAAACTGTTTATTAAGATGGTACAAGCACAAAACAACAACAGATGACCTCACTACATGTAATTGGGAGTTATGTAAAATCTCAAATATTTACCAGCGTCAAGAAAAAAAAAAAAAAACTTTTACACTTTGTGTCACATGCATGATGGGTTTATTGGCGAGTTGCTAAGCAACGATAGATGTTGCATCTTTCATTTAGAAAGTAATCTGATTACTGAGTGATTCATGTAGACCCAGAGTTTTTCATGATCAGATTACTGAAGTAACATGTTGCAGGTCCCTTTCACCAACAAAATCAAATAATGTTTGTATTATTGGTGCACATATAAACCAAATATGATCAAAATCAGATTTTTTTGGATTTACCAGATTTTACAGTTATCAGATTATTTTATACATGTCCACTACTTTCCATTACATTTCCCAGTGTGAGCATTCTACTTGCACTAAAAGTCCTAAAGTATTTGAGTATTTGCTGAGACACAGGTTGAGTGTATGTCACAAATTTCATGGCTGTGCAGTGCAGAAATCTCTCTGTAATGCCTGGCAAGTGGAATCTTTTTAACTTCAACAGCACTTGACATAATGACATCATGCCTCGCTATTTGTATTTACAGGATGCATGATGCCAAGGTGCTAAGTGCTACTAAAGGTTAAACGCCCCTTTGTATACTGTATATAACTCACTGATCAGTCATAAAAATAAAACCATCTGCCTAATATTATGTAGGTTTCCCTCATTCTGCCAAAACAGCTCTAACTGTGCTGCACCTTTCCGTCAGAAGCAGCAAGAACTTTTGTGGAATGGGACCAGATGGGCTAGTCTTTATTGCATCAATGAGCCATCATGTCCATGTCCACCACTTTTGGTAGGTACTAATCACTGCACATTGGGAACACCCCACAGGACGTGCCATTTTGGACATGCTCTGTCATCTAGCCATCATAATTTGGCCCTCATCAAAGTCACTTACCTGCTTTCAAAACACGCACTTTAATCAAGTATTTTAATTAGCTGATTAGTTGGATCTGGATTCGGTGTGTAGGGTACAGGGAGAACACTAAAATGTTCATTCCAAAATACTGTTCTAGGCAATCCAGTCTGCTGGAAACTGAGGCAGACCAGTACTGCCTCTCAGCAGATGTACATTAGCAAAAAGCTTGTTCCATTGAATTCCCTTGAGACTTTTAAAAAGTATTATTGCTGTTATTCTTAGCCCCTGGATGACCTTCTGACTTCATACCAGCATGACACATTTCTTACTGGCACTTAAAGTGTAACGGAAAGAAGCCCTGCCTTGCTTCCTGGATATGAGGACCTTATAGAAATACCTCAAAATTCTACCTGGGCCTTCTGAGTTTAGTTGTAAGCAAATCATTCCAAGTGTCTGACCAGCCAGAGCTTTAAAATGTTATAAAAACAAGGAACCCAGCAAATACATATACATTAATTTGGTTAAATTAAGAACATCTGCAATGGCTACTTTAGTTTCTTTATTTAGCAGACACGATCTCTCAACCACAGTCACGAGAAATGTTTCTGCTAAATGTGGACAGGAATATAGACTTACGGTTATGTGAAAAAAAACATTATCATTTCATTAAAAACATGTTTGAATAGGCAAACATTCCCTCTTTGAATCAGTGACTGCAGTCGAGGCAGTGTAATTCCAGAGAATTTAAAAAAAAGCAAAAAAACAAACTGTACCCTAGGGTATAGCCTATGGTAACCTATGGCCAGCCATGACGCACTGAGATAAAATTCGCAACAATTCTCACACTGCATTGCTGACATGGCAAGATATTAGCCTTCATATGATTGAGCCTGAAATCATCTTCTTTACAAAGAACATGTTAGATATAGATAAACAAATAGAAAACATGTTGGCCTAAAAATGGAATATACAGTTAACAACCATTTGACAGCTCAAATATGTACTTTCCTGAATCGATTCCCTGTTTATTTCTCATTTTTCTCACAAATGTGGGCCTTGGGGCTCAATATAGACAATACTATTAGTGTGTGACTCCAGCATGACAGACTGAAAAGGTTTAAAGTTTAGGGTAATGAAGGTAAGGAGGAGAAGACAAAGCAGGGGGGAAATGCAAGGTACAATCCAAAATATATTTTTTGTATTAGTTCTAAAGTTTACTTTATCTTATTGTGTTGTATATCTTATTTAATCTATTGTTTTGCCACTTTCTGCTGCTCTTATCTTTGTACTGCCATAGCAATGTAAATTAATAAGGTTAATACATGTTTATCTTATCTTGCTCTAGCAGTATAAGGTTCAGCCCATTCATATTCCAGCTTTGCTAGTTATTTTGAGTTATAGTTGTAGTATAGTGAGCTTAGAACTGAAAATGAGCTGAATTGACACTCTATTTTAACAAGTTACCCATGGACTGAAGACAGACAGGATTTTCGGCTTCGCTTCAAACTGACACAGAGACCATTATCGAACATTTCACCATCACAAAGCTTTTATTTCTTTTGTTAAGTGATTTCAGCGTCAGTGGAGTTTAATGTATGTTAGGCTCATTTAATTTCAGCCTAAAGTCTAAGGCTGAAGAGCTGTCTGATTACATTGTACCATCTTTTTGATGGGTGCTTTGCTCTGCATGTTTGAAAAGGATCTTAGAAGTTGAAGTTATAGCAGGCATGAGGCAAACCTGACACCCATAATAAACGTCTGTTCACCAGTGCATCATCTTATGTGTGTCTTATGTGGGGCAGTGGTGGCCTAGTGGTTAGGACGCTGCCTTTGGGACCGGAAGGTCGCAGGTTCGAGACCCGGCCCGGGCACTA
>JBBPDA010000152.1:17797624-17827519 GCA_037974385.1 Arnoldichthys spilopterus | reverse complement strand
ATGGGTTAAATGCAGAGGTCACGTTTTGTTGTGGTGCTTGAGTGTGTTCACAATGACAAAGAGTCACTTTCACTTCACTTTTAGCAGACACAATAGCATTGCTTTCCTCCAAGTGTATTGAGCTGTACTGATGTATTTAAAAGCAGTTTGAAAAGATGTAATGGCACTTGAGACTCATAGGGAGCACATACTAGCCTTTAGCCTCCCAGCATCGGTGGTGCTGCATGACTGGGGGAGTCCTAGCTAACAGGTGTAATTGGACATGACTACTTAAGAGAAAATTAATGTTTTTTTATTTTTAAAAACATCTTTTAATGGATAAAATTCAAATATCAGGGTCAATAAGCATTTTCTTTTTATGTGGATATGCATATGCATCAAATGTTTAAATATAAAATAAACTAAACAAAAGGTGTGGAAGCGTGTTGACAAAAAATTCTGGATTTGTGTAAAAGTGTTCAGTTTCAATAATACACAAGTAAAATACAAACCTTCGGAAATAATACTTTAATAACGATGTACAGTTACTAAAGAATTTTCACTCTGCAGACGGTCACTTACAAACAAGACAGGAGAGGAAGTGATTTCTTTATCTCTGAGGCAAGTTTACCAGCAAGACCCTCTGCAGATTCCCACAGCACCAGTAACAAACACTGGAGGATTCCTTCAGCTCCAACAAACTAACAAAAGCAACAGCAAAGTGGAAAGCGCGGATTCCCTCTGAGGCTTGAAAAAAATACGCTACAATTGTAAAGAAAGATGGAACAATTTACTGTATATGATACATATAAAGTCATGAGAAATAAAATTACACCCTATGGAAATTTTTCACCCTCTTAGATACTGTGCCTGCAGATAAACAAAACCATATTGAAAAACAGTTTTTTTCAGTCATTTATTCAGCAAAAACATCAACAGATGGATTATTCTTCTTTAAAGAAAGTAAGTACACTCTTGGCTTCAGGAGCTAGTATTGCTTGATCAGAAATAATATCATAAAGGGATTTTGAATAATTGACCCCCAGTTTCATACATCAGCTTGCTGAAATTTTGACCACTCCTACATACAAAATTACTTTTGTTGACTTAAAAAAACACACACACACAGCACAATTAAAGCATGAATGATTAAGTGTGCATAACTACACAACATATTGTGATCAATTGTGATTGTATTTTAATCACTAGACAACCCTGTTCCTGTAAAACTGAGCTGGACTCTGGGATCTCACCAAAGGTAGAGCTAGCACTACATTCCTGGAATGGTCAGCATTGATTAACATGCCATTTGTGACTTACAATGAATATTAGAGGAGGTTGCCCCCTTTTTTTTTAATGGTCTTCATGGAGTATTTATTGCTAAAAATATACATAACATTCCCGTTCATGTAAACCTAGGAAGCTGCTTCAGTTGCCAGTGTGTGGGTCACTGAGATGATTACATTGTAGCCAAAGCGTCAGATCCTGTAACTCTCAGGCCAAGAACGTCATGGCCGCTTAGCCAGGCTGTACGGTAGGGGCAGATATTTTGGACGAGAATAATTAGAATTAATGAGCGGAGGGTTCATCCAGGAGTGGGATTTAATTAGCTGGTCTTGGAGTCCAGAATTGTCACAGATCACCCATTCAGAATCCACTGGGACAGGCAGAGTCCTGGAGTTACCCCTAGCACTCCCTGTGCATTTCGACTGTGTCATAGACGACTACCATTAGATCTGCTAGACGTCGGTGTTACATCATAAATAAGACTGACAGTTGTGTGACATTCCTGTCACGCCATACTGCTGCAGTTCAGGCTCTTTCTGCAAGAAGAAAACAGGGTTCAGTAGCTCAGATGCATCAAAACGATAATAATGTGAGCTCACTAGCACATACCTCCTTTGATTTTTTTACCCCAAAACATTCAGTTGCACAGAGGTCGCTGCATATTTCATCACTATGAATAAACCCTTCCTGAGTGAAGGTCCTGGATAGACCAGCAGGATGTTAAAACCTGATCCATTCAAGCTCTTCTGAAGGCCCTGACAAACATAAAGGGTCCCTGGAGAACATGTACGATCCTTGGATGAACCCCTCTCAGTACATCGCTCTCAGTCCACACATGAGACCACGGAATATGATGAATTTTACTGCAAATTGTATCTGGAGAACATGATAAGTGATATCAAAAGTAAAGGTGAGGGGTCAGTGCACCTCTAATCCTAGCCCAAAGATTAATAGTAAAAGAGCCTGAAGATGAATGATAATAAAACTGGATTTAACAGTTGGAGTCTGAATTATAAGCATACAGGGAAGCTACAGCTACTAGGGGGGAAAAAAGTTTTATCAATCATTTCTTCAAAATAAATATCAATAATTGTAATAGCGTTGGAAGCAAGTATTGCAATCTGCAGCTGAAGAACATTTTGTATATGTTTGTATTGTACACTAGTCTCTGATCACTTAGCTGACTTTTTTGACTCATCCATGCCAAAATGCTGTAAAATGTTTAAAGGTTTGTAAAAATCTGGGCTTTGAACAAGCCATTTCATAACCCTCCACTTCGTTTCAGTCATTTCTCAGTGAATTTGCTACTGTGCTAAGGATCATTATTCTATTTAAAGGTCCATCTGTGGTTTAGATTCAACTTTTGGATAGATGGTCTCATATTATACTTAACCGCTCTGTCCCTCAGACAGCAAAGCAACTCATATACATAACATTTGCACCACCATGCTTCACAAATGGTATGACATTCTTCTGAAAAGCTGTCTATAGTTTACACCACACATGTGTATCATTACTTGGGTGAAACAACTCTGATAGGTGTGCTCAAAGCATATTATTCCAAATGGCCTTAATTCTTTTCTGGCAAACTGTTGTCTTGCTCTAATGTCATTTTAGATAGACAAAGTCTTTGCAAAGGATGAAAAGAAGGAAAATTTAGGGATCTTGGTACTTTCGCAACAAAACAAATTGCTCTCAGATTGAAATTGTTAGGGCAGGCAGCCTTGGACAAATTTTCAGTAATTTGAAATCTGTGCTACTTAAAAGATTTTCATTACGACACAATGATTTATTTTAAATAATTTAAAGATCTTTTATAAACCTTTTCCAGACCTCATAGACATCCAAAACCTGTTTTGAAGGCCTTAAGAGAGTTCTTTAGATCTTGGCATGATGACACCACACATTTCAAAGAGGACACCAGACCCTAGATGTCAGACTTCTCTCATCTAAATCTAAAAAAATATTTTGAAATAACCCAAAATGTCCACGGCATGTATTTATTTTTCAAATGACTGTATTTTCAAGGCTATTTCATCCATTTTGAGCTCTCATTATATGATGTCTTCATAATATTAAAAGAGATAACAGTAGTGCAAAAGGATCACTGTGAGGTGTTAACAATAACAATAAAAATATATATTATAAAACATATAATAACTAATGTATTCACATAATTCTTGCACAAATATCCACCTCCATCTCCCAGAATTAAACACTTCTATTGAATTATTTCAAGGTTTTTTGAGGGTTTTTTTCCTAAAGGTGCCAGTAAAGTTGCGCAGACCATGACTAGTTAAGTAATGTCGAGTACAGTGTTGTTGCCTATGTAATGTACTTCCCTTCCACTACTTGTTCGCTACATTGCCCTCACAGCTGTAGGGCAAAACCAAAGTTCAGAGACCAAACAGGTCTACGAGGGAGAAATTATGAACATTTTACACACCAAACTCTTCCTGTAACTCATGCCTGCAGTAGTATGCCTATACCTACTGACTTTTCATATTGGCATTTTATTCATATCTCTCTATTCAAGAGGCACAACCACTCAGAATCCTAACATTTAAACAGTTTAAATGTCATGAAATCGAATTTAAGAATTTTCCAGTTGTTCCGGACTTCCCACTAGTCACTGCCTCTTAAGAGGCAGGCACTGATTTGATGAGCTTGCCTCTCGTGGCCCGTTATCAAACAGAATTCATCACCCACACCGCGTATGTTTCCCTCTCATTCAGCTGTCTTCAGATAGACAGGACAAAGTGATTCTTTAAGCGTAAAAGGCCCATGCCTCCCACCACTTTTAAACCATCAAATATTTAAAGTGTTAAATAACAGAAGCTTTTAAACCTCGTGTTTGAGGCCAAATTGTGGTAGACAATTGAGAGAGCCTGAGAACCGAAGGGAGTTTAGCTCAGCTGAGCGATGCTGGCTTTGTTGACTGATCAGTAGGCGAACGCTGGGTCTGAAAGATATAATTTCCACATGAAGGCAAACTTCACTAGGACCTATTGTCATTGTCTCTTTCTACAAAGTGCAAATTTAAGACCTGCCATTTCTAACAGCTCTTAGTACTTAAAGAAGGATTTTTTATTGCTGAGCTCACAGTGAATGACAGGAATTTTAATAAAGGCCCTTGGCACCTACGGCCACTGATTTGTCATTTAAAACAACTGTAAAACCAACTTTAGCAGATGGCAAAATATCAAATGTACACAATTAAAAAAATGTACACAAAAAATATTTAAGCTACGGGGTTAAAAAACACTGGGGTCATAGGTAAAAAAAAATTACATTAAAATGAAGTAAATACCCAAAAATTCTCTCCACCTCTTCCAACAGCATTCAGCTTTTCAATAAGGTGGTGCACACTTGCTGATGTGGTTTAGGACAAAGTAGAACTTGGTGAGCAATCAGAAATGAACAACAGCATACCAATACCATTTTTAATCAATATATTGGGGCATTTTGCGCATATTTTAATATTGCTGTCTGTTTGTGTCCAATATATATTATAATTACTGCCTTGGCCATAATGCATTGTGATCAGATTATGCTTAGATCACAAAGATCACATTCTGAGGTGGTCCTAGATGGATCCTGACTATATGTGACACAAACGTAATTGGAATGTGGAGAAACACCTGTAAAGTGCCAACTTTATGATCTAGAGTGATCTAGAAACTAATACCCCATTCATGCCTGATGTGTCTTGAGTATCGGGATTATATCAGGATGAGGCCAAGCTAAAATGCAAGCGTAAACACATCCAAGATGCACTTAAAACAGAAATAAATTCAGTCACTGAAAACACAGGAGGTGGTCTGAAATGCAGTCGGGCCACGTTAGTGTAAATGCAACGCTTCAAACCACAGTAAGAGGCTAAATCCGCGATGTGACACCACTTTAGACTGCTGACACTTAAAGCAGGCATCACTGCTCAACGGTTCAGGAATTTCTGCTCTTAGTTTAATTTTAAATCCATAGCCCAATTTGGATGAGCCACTTAGCTTAAATAAAGCACAAGTCTGGTAAAGCTTGACCTCATCCTAATGTTTTTCAACAATTCCTTGCAAAACACTTTGTTTTAACACACTTTACTCAGGATGACACAGGAGGATAATTATTCTTAACTGCCATCTTTCTGTAAACACTGAATGTTTTGTGCAAAATTGTGCTTTTCTTTTGAAGCAAACTGAAAAATGAGGAGCAGAACAGGTAATTGGTTGTTGTATGCAATGGAATTTGCATATTACTCACCACATAGTAATCGGATTCCGGTTGGGCTGACTGGAGATGCACTTGACTATGGAGTGTAAAAGAATGGGTTTGTACAATACAGATACACTTTGCAGGAGTGACCAGCTGTAAACAGTGCCCAAGAGCCATTCTGCTGTCCGATGAAAGCATCCAATATCAGTTTGCATCTCATTTTGTCACACTAAGGAGGAATTCTGGTAAATAATTTAAACAGAATTCAGATATGATTCAGACATGACAAACCTGTGGTTGGAATTTGGTAACAATGTATGTTGCAAGGTAAAAACCAAAACCTTTTATTTATGGACTACTCGAGGAACCCAGAGTACCAGTTTGTAAATAACAGCTTTGATTAAATGATGGAAGAAGAGACATGCGAGTGTGAAGAGCTTTTTCAAAGTTTTAAATAACTGTTACATAGGTTTAAACAACCTTCGCAAAGGTTCCTCCTCAAACTTGGAGGGTCTTAAAATATGAATGGGATAAATACTCTCACAAAGTTTATTTTAAAAAATGGTTCTCCAAAGAATCATCCATTGATCATTTTTTTAGGAAAAAGACGTTCTTCTTTTATATTTTACAAAGAATCCTTTATGGCATTTTGATTTTTAAAAAAGTGGAAAAACTTATAAACTTATAATATGTAATCTCCAATTACATATTAAATTATGCCAAACCAAAGCCACACTATGTGTTCAAGGCATTTATTTACATGCTTCTTACCAATTCCTCCATGAAAAAAAGCCTAGATTTAAACTGAAAGACTTGAATGAATTAATTTAAAGCTAGCACCATGCCAGCTGTACTACAATGTCCAAAAAGAGCAAAAAAGAACAGTGCCATGGGAAAGCAGCAAAAGTTTTACCAGCATTTCAGTCGTATAATGCCAACTTTCTGCATCTACCTTGCCAAGATCTGAATCTCAAACCTTTCATTTTCTTCAACTTTTCAATTTGTCATCACATGGAACTTTTACTGCCACATTTGGAGATCTCTTACATCTTACTTATTTCTGACATGATCAGTACGCCCCTTTCATCTAGGAGGATTTTTACTTTCAGTCTTGGATCCTCACAGTGGTTCTTCCTTATGCTTTTAGGCTTCATCGTTTGGGCTGTGAACTCTAATTTTTGAAACACTGCTTTGAGAAAATACATACTGGGGGGGATTGGGGGGCGGGGTAAAAAACACCTAATTCTCAAATCTCTACTTTCAGAATGCCATGTGGGATGGGTCATGAGTGGGAAGTTGCATTCTCCCTCCTGAGGCAGAATCAGGTATTTCTGCCAGGCTCTGTCACATCCTGGAAATTCTAAAATAAGATGTGGTGAGTGATCAGTTCACCTACAGCAGCTGGCCTGGTTCGGCCAGAAATAATTAAACTGATAAAGAAAAGAGGCATTAAAAAGGGAAAAGAATTGGTGGCAAAAGATCTATTTTATACAGCCAATTAAAGCCAGTGCTAAAGTTTAAAACCCCAAATTATCACCAAAGCATTCCAGCAATAAAAGGTCTAAATGAAAGCTATACTTTCTAACTGAATATGTGAGAAAGCTTCCAAATGTGAAGTTAAAAAAATATTTGGTAGCTTATCCTTCTAATTTGGAAGCTTTCTTGCATGCTCTATTAGAAATTACAGCTTCCATTAGGGCCTTTAAATGTTGGGATACTTTGGGGATAATTTGGAGCTATAATTTAGGCTCTGAAGAAAACAATCAAAAGGTTTGGTGTAGAAATTTTTTATATGCCCTCCCCCTCTCTTAAAGGAAAGAAAATAGAAAAAAAATCAATAGCCGTTTGAATTGCTGACATCTACGTTGTCGATCACATTGCTGTACCAGTGCCAAGCTAACAGTGGTAATATAGTAGCAGTATATGAATATTTGCAGCCCATGAAATGGGCATTAGAAGCAAGTTTGTTTTACTTTATTTATTGCGGTTTTACACAGTCCTTCAGTAGTGATTTGTTCTGTACTGTAAATGCTGAACTTAATTAAAATGTACAGTGAACAGAGTACAATAGAATTCTTACTTGAATGCCCTCTTCGCAGTACTACTAGGCAGCAAGTGAGCAATCTTGAAGTTGATGTGTTGGAAGCAGAGCTGGTCATGTTTGATCTCACAGAAGTAAGTTGGTTATGACAGGGGTCAGATGGCAGCATGATGGGGTTGTATTAGGCAGGCGAGGTGCTGCAAAGTGAGAGCTATTGATGAATATTATTAATATTAACACCCACATTGTTAATAGCCATCACAGGATATAGGTGGCAGTTGTGGAGTAGAGGTTAGGACTTTGCCCTTGGGACCTGAAGGTCACAGGTTCAAGTCCCGGCCTGGGCACCACTGAGGTTCCCTTGAGCAATGTACTGCCCGCAACACTGCTCCCCTGATGCTGTTAACAGCTGCCTCTGCTCCATGTGTGCACGTGTGATGGGTTAAATACAGAGGCCACATTTCGATGTGGTGCACTGTGTGTGAGATGGAGTGTGTTCACAATGACCAATAGTCAATTTTATATATTTACATGCAGTTTGTGCAATGCTAATTTGTGGAATAGAAGCTGTGGGTGGATGAGGGGTGTGCCAAAATGCATCCCCTTGTTAACTTGTCCTCACATAGCATGTGTGGGTTGGTGGATTGGGAGTAGAGGGGTGCTCCCATTGGGCAATCACCTGAAATAGCTGGTATAACCTTTCATTACTCTTCAGCTACTTTAGCCTTGAAGCACCGTGCAAGGCTAAAGAAGGAATCCTCAGGCACTTGTTTTGTCCGATTTCCTACATTTGGGGGAAGAAAAAACTCTGGTATATTTAAATCTCCCCCTATACTGTCATTTTTAGGGCTAATTTAAGAACGGTGACATGCTTAGGTGTCCATTTGGAGCGACACGCTCCTCTAAGAACACACACTCCCATGGGCTTGAATATTAGAATTATGCCTAAAATAACAAAGGCAACCTGCATGCAGCTCCTCTCTATCAGATCCGCTCTAAATGCTCCGTCGCCAGTGGCTGAAACGACAGGCTGCGCCTGACTCATTGCTCTTTAGCTGGCTGATGAAGAGGAACCCGCATGGCCTGCCTCCGCAGCTCAGCCATGGCATCAAACAGCTGCACGGACCCCAGGCACCACTTCAACTCTCACCTTTCTTTTGTCACATGCTTCCCACACAGCTTCTTCAGCCCTACCACCACAACCACATAGAGACCCACTTTCACAGCTGTGGATTTTACACGAACCTTCTGCAGCTGCACTTATCCTCTAAATGTCCTGCATAATAATGTTGTCAGAAAAAAATACAGCACTTCTTTGAGCTCTTTATGTCTTTTTCAACTGACCAAAAGGTTCTCTCCTCTACGTACACTATGTTCCATCACCTGCTCATCCAACATGTCTTCTGAAATGAAGGGTATTAATACAGGAGCTTTACCCACCTTTGTTACAGTAACAGCCTCTACTCTTTTAAAAAGGTTTTAGATGTTGAAACTTTACTGTGAGGATCTGATTGCATTCATCCACAAAAGTGAAAGTGACGATTTGCCATTGTGAACACACTCAAGCACCACAAGGAAATGTGACCTCTGCATTTAACCCATCACATGTGCACATGTAGAGCAGCGGGCAGCGATCAACAGCACACAGGGAGTAGTGTAGTGGGAGGGTAACTTGAGCAAGGGTACCTCAGTGGTTCCCAGGCCGGGACTCGAACCTGCAACCTTCAGTTCACAAGGGCCTAACCACTAGGCCACCACTGCCCACAATAAAAGCATTAGTGAGGTCAGCTGCTGATGCTGGATGATTAGTTGCAGGGGTGGACACTAACAATGTACATTTATTTAGGGAGTGTACTTCAGTACACTTTTTGAGCACTTCTATTTTTTGGTTTTTTGGGAAACGTGAATTTGAAAAAAAAAAAAACTTTAAGACAAATATTGCAATCTTGACTCCACTACAATTCTATAAAATGTTCTTATTCCTTGAAAGGGATTGTCATTGTAAAGCACAGCACACAGGGCACCACAACAAAATGTGACCTCTACATTTAACCCATCTGTGTAGGAGCAGTTGGCAGCTGGCATGGGCAGCGCCCGAGGAGCAGTACTTGGGGACAGTACCTTGCTTGCTCCACTAATGCACAGTAAAATGCTTTATAACAACCCAGTATTTATTTTAAGTACCTTTCCACCAACCGCCCGCAAAAACTCCAACTCCCACAGTTCATAGTCCGAACCCAAAAGTAAGTAAGGTGAAACGCCTGCTCCGCCGCTGCGCGGATTTATACACAGTCCGGATTCAAGGTGAAGCGGGGGAATCCCGCGCAATCTCTCTCCCGATAGTCCAACAAAACCGTCTCAAAAAGTGCAAAAACACACACAAAACTCAATCCGCTGCAGAAAAAGGAATAAATAACGTTCTCACCGGTCGGCCGATTTCGTCCTCGGAGGGCACTAGCCCTTTGGAGTGTCAAACGATCAACGATGAAATGGTACGTTGAACCCAACTGAGCAACTCCGGACCCTCGCAACTTACCCAAGTCTGTCGCTGCTTTGCGGCCTTGCTTCGTGTTTTGCACCCTTCGCGGGCAACAGTTTATAAGTCAGCTGCCTTGGTCGTCAGCTTGGTGACAGTTGGAATATAAAAACCGAACATGTGATCTAGTTTCATCTGCATGGTATATGTATACAACATGAAGTAAAAAAAAGAGGTTTCACAATACATGGACCCTCCGATCCACCTAAAATTGAATCCTAACATAAGTTCATTAATGTGTACAGTAAACAGAGGTTTTAGAGTGAATTTGCTTATTAGAAGGTGACGTGATACTCTTAAACATATTCTTTATTAGTTTTTGACCATCTGTGATCTTTTTTGCACACCTCCTACATTCAGTGTTTTGTCCATCCAGCATGTAAATGTTTTCAGGAATAAACTGCAGTTTTGCACAAAAATGATTAGTTATTTAAACAAGATTTTTCATTTTGTCCTCAGAGGGTTTTAATTAGAGAAATACATTATTTATATATTACTGTATCAATAATGAATCAACCACTCAAATGATCAACGCATTAAAGAAGCAACATTTTTAAGAGTGTAAAGAGTAGAATAAAACCTGATTATGTATTTTGAAGGGATCTTTGGGCAGTGGTGGCCTAGTAGTTAGGTGGCCAAGTGGTTAGGGCCTTTCCCTTGTAAACAGAAGGTCACAGGTTTAAGTTATGGGTTAAATGCAGAGGTCACGTTTCGTTATAGTGCTTCAGCTTGTTCACAATGATGAATAGTCGCTTTAACTTTGATTGCGAGATTGATACCTGGCTGTTCCCCCGGCAATTTATGGCTGGGTGTCCAAGAGATCACAATTGGCTTCACTCTTTGTGGGCAGGTAGGATGTTCTCCCTCTCCCCCATCACCCAGCTGATGTAACAGAATTGCCAGCATTCTTTTTCAAACAATGATATGTGGTGTTTCACGAGACTTGGAGGAAGCACATTCTAGCCTTTACCTCATAGTGTTGGCGGTATTGTGGGAGGAGTCCTAGCTTATGAGTGGACTACTTAATTGTTCAGGAAATCAGGAAAATACATCAGAAAAGAAACTATACTCAGTGTTGGTTGGTTGATTTTTTCCATGACTAATGTAAAAGAGAGTCAAATTCTGGCTGACTAATGTAGAAGGAAGTCAAATAGATGAAATAAAAGTCAAATGTCACATCTACATCAGTCACATCAGTGCACATTCCTTTACCTCTAAAAGTGGATTTCCAATAGTTGTAAATTGTATTGTATACTGTTCTTTCTCTAAATGAGTAATGGATTAAAGAAGCAAAAAGGATACAAAGTCATGAATTGTGTAATTCCTATAAGGCTGAGAAATACAATGCTGCACTACAGAATACTGCATAATCAGACATGTAACAAGTCAAAAGCCTAGTTTAAGGCTAAGATTCTCCTTCAAATAATCATGGGGTATATAACTGGCTAGCAGACTTGATTTAATATTTGCAGGGAGATGCATGAGTGTATTTATGGTCCTTATGGTATGGCGTCATTTGGATGACAGTATAATGCTTTATATATGTACTGCTTTGCCTACTGCGCCACCGCTTGGAATTACAGTTCAAAGACCATAATGCCCCAATAATCTGGCTTTTCAGCCACCTGTAACAGACTGTCAATCCACAGTATTTTAAGATTTTAAGGGGCTTTTATGTAGCTGCTTCTGTCTTCTTTTCTTTTAGATTGGGACAGTTAAAACTGTGGGAGAGCCCTAAGCTGGAGGGCGTTGGTTCAAATCCCACCTGATCTTGACTTTGAAACCCAAACACACTAATCCACAGACAGATTAGCTTACTATAGAACATACCAAACAATTCATTGGGACTTAGCGCCATAGTAGACCTAGAGAAAAGCAAACAGGCAACTAAATCACTGACCCCATTCCAATTGACTTCTGCTAATTTCTGCCTAATCAGAAAATAAGTTAGATAGGAGCTTTCTAATAAAGACTATTTAAGGAAAGTGCCAGGGCAATTAAAATGATATAAAGCAAACCATTTATTTGATGTCTGCACCACAATGGAGCGAGCTGAAATAATGGATCGTCTTTTGGCCTCGTAAGGGAGTCTGCAGAGACAGTCCCTTTGAGGCCTGTTTGTGATAATTATTTTCGATCTGTGTCCATTTAACAGAGCTGGAGCATAGAAGTGCTTGCCCTTGGTTCGGAGGCGTAAATCAGACAGCGTGGTATGCACTATGCCTCAAGATAGGAACAAACGGGTGGCCAACATAAGGAGTAATTTGTGTATTTGCCTCTGAGGGAGCTCATAAGCATTATGCCACTTAATTTTGCATTCCGAGGTCGAAATTTACCAGGTGAAATTTCTAGTTTCCAGCCTTGAAGCACTCCAGGTCCATGATGTCCAACATAATAAAAAAGTGTCACCATAACAAACTGCAAACATTTCCTAATGTTTCACATTTTCTGTATTTTATCCTTTTCCCTATTAACTTTTGTGCAGAAAAGATGACTTTTAAAGACCTAAGTTACCTAATGACACTTTAGCATGTATAGTTATCTATAGTTATCTATATGCACAATGTACAATGTTATTGTTCACATTTAATATTCTATGTCTTTTGTAATATATCTTTCTTCTATATATTTTTATTACTTTGGATTTAGCTTTCTTCATTCCTTTTCATTGTAGTCTAAGCATTAACTTTATTATTTAAATTAATAACATTTTTTCTCAAGGTACGTATCACATGTCGTACTTGTGTAACTACGTATGTGACAAACAAAACAATCTTATATTTATATCTATCTTATAAATCTTATATATTATATCTCTCTATCTTAATATCTTATATCCATCCACAAACATCCTTCATTGGAGATGTTCCCTGTTCCTTGATCAGTAATGTTAATTTGAATTGTACTGTTTTGTTGTAGTTGTATCTGTATTTTGCTGGTTTTAAATAAAGTAGAAAAAAAAACTTTACCTGTTGCATCTACTGGTCATGCTGATCGTTTGTTTTTGTGAATGGACGAACGGTGCTCTGTAAGGAACTGTGGGACAGCTTTATCTCCTTTCCTTTAGTAAGGGATGGTCCAGTGTACTCTATGCTTAAGGAGATAAGAAAGCAAACACCAAAGCACCTTTTCTTAGCATTTAGAAAATTTAAACAGGTCTTATCAGGACAGCTACTTGCTCTTCCTAAACAAAAAAGATGCAGTCCTGGAGTATCCCATTTTGTAGTGTTTCCATGCTCTAAACACAACTAAATCATATCATATCATGGTTACAACTGTGACAGTGCTATAAAGCATGATGCATGGGTATTTCCAGGCCAGGATTTGGAAACACTGACCTGAGTAAGTGCTTTTCCATTGCAGAAGTTGATTAGAGGAAACAGTCTCTCTTTCACTGTTTGTAAACTCACCAGAGGACTAGAGGGAGTCCACAGGGAGCACTGACTCTGCTGGAAGTCAGCCATGTGTTTTCGGGTGGCCGCAGACCTGGTTCTGTCCATCCAAAAGTCCTGTCATATCAATTCTCTAAACAACCTAAAAGGCTAAAAATGCAAGAGGCTCTCGTTAAAAGTGAATTCCAAAAATGTTTCACTTTTTCTGCACAATTCAGTCATTGACCTTGAGAGGCATTCAAAGTGGGTTGATTTAAAATGGTTAATTGTGAAGAACCTTATTTCTCCATTCATACTTTTTATTCCACTTATATTTCTTTACAGCATTAAATCTACACAAGTCTTCTGAGTTTTTATATGTAGCTGTGATGGTAAAACATTACTAAAAAGGCAATAAGATCAAATAAAAACCTTCGTGCTGTAAATTGATTTTTTAAAATATGTATTAGATCGAAACTCTCACAAATTATTTTTAAACAATAACAACTTGTGAGGGAACCTTTAAATATTTTTAATTTAATTAATAAATATATTTATAATTTTAATTAAATGCTTCAGATGCCTAGTTCTTGTTAACTATTTTGCGAAAATTAAAAAAAATAATAAACCAGTGGAAGTCTTCTTGTCTTCTTCATAAGCCTAAAGACCTACTAAAAAAATCTCTACTAACATACTAAGAAAAATTTAAGAGCAATATTAAGGCCTAGTCACTTTTTTTTTTTTAAATGCATGCAATTTTAACACACTGAAATTGTCCTACATGTGTTTTTAATAAATTCTGAAAACTCCATCATCATTTCATACACTTTCAGCTAAGGTCCACCATACATTTTCTACAACCTCTTCATTTCATTTGCTTTGATCGGAGCCGTGACAATACAGTTATTCACGTTTTGTTGTGGTGTGCTTTTCTGTGATGTGTTCACAATGACAAATAATCACTCACTCATTCATGTTACAGTACAAAGAAAATATAGTCAGCTTTCCTTTAAGGAAAAAAAAACTTGATCTTAATAAAGTCAGTGTACACCAGCTACTTCCATCTTCAAAAGGCCTGTGAAAGACACTATATATACAACTCCCCAGTACACCTGCTGGTTTCCAATCCTTTGCTTTATCTCTATCTCTCACACACGCACATAAGGAGGCCTCTTCAGTCATCAGATCAAATCAAACAGAGAGCACAATAGGATTACAGTGCCTTATACCGCCTAGTTGTTTTTCCCATTTGGTAAAAGTCACAAGCCCTTTGCCATGAGTGACCTTTGTTTACGCATGGGGATTAAGGCAGCAGGGGTTGAGGAATTATTTTTAGCAAATGAAGGTTATATTGAGAGGAAAGCCAGACTACAAAGACAGGATTAGCGGTAATGCTAGAGCTATGCTAACATACTATGGTGTACTCACAGCCTGATAACTGTGAGATTAACTGGATACATTACACCTGTTAGAAATCATTGTAGGAAACCTCTTTCTGCAGCTCTTTTAAAGCAAAAAGCTATATTTATAGAGGTCCGTGCATACAGAAGGGATAATTCTAGGCCGTAAGCATTTGTGTAAATACTGAAAAGCCTTTGACGGAAACACCCGTGAAGCCTTCTGGATGTATTCACACAACACTACAAGAGCTGACTCTCTCTCCCTCTCTTCAACATCATTGTTACCACAGATTCTGGGACAGGGCTGTTGGGCATTTTAGCATTTGGTGACACAGCCATTTGGCATTCAGTCGAAGCCTCCAAACCTGTAATAGTCTGTGGTGCTGTCCATAACACTCAGTTAGCACCTCTCTCTCTCTGTTTGAAGAATAAATAATGCCATTCTGCCATTTCTGAAACTGAAGGATTTTTTTTAGAAGAAGATTCTGGTTTATCACATCCTTTAGAGTAAAGGATTCATTTCCATATGATACGCAGCCTTTGAGAGCAGGCCGCCAGGCGTAAGACGAGATAAAGGTGGGGGGGCTTCAGAAGCACTTCATCAAATGTCATCCTGGAGATGTGAGCTGGAGAGGTGTTGCATGAAAATGGCACTATTGAGTGTTTAATAGAGATAAATGCCTGAGCTTACCAGGTTGACAGGTTGTCGATTACGACAAAGAAAAATGTATCATGGAAAATCAAGATGATTGATTCGTTCAGGGCCTCGAGTGTCTCGTCTGCTAAAGACAGAGTGGTAATGCAGAGATGAGTCCTGTCACCAAGATTTGGGTTCGAGCGGCTTTTGTCATCTGTGGCTGGAGACCAGTTGGTTTGCAAGTTCGTATGCTGGCTTCCTCATAGCTGAACATACCAGTAAGTCCACCAAAAATGTGGAAAAAGATGGGTAGCAAGTCTTATTTATGTGGTAAGATGAATTCACAAACTGGTGACAAAGGGAAGGAAACCTGAATAAATGAGAAGCATAATGAGTGCACCTGCATGATGCAGTTAAACAATTAGCATCCTACCAAGCACCGTGACATGCTGAACAAAAGCAGTTGACCTTGATTTTGGAGCAACACTGCTGGAAAAAAAAACATTCATTACTGGGGCACTGTCATGAAAACACTGGCTACATGGACATAGGAAATGGGCTAGAGAGCAGTAGAAAAGTGTGATAACCTCTAGATAGTAATTCTGTTGTGCTATAGGGGGCATTGTTTGCAACCACTTGTGCCCATCAAGAATAGAGTCTCTGCAGATCCATGCAGTTTTTCTGACTAATCATATGTGATGAAATATTTCAATCCCAATGCCAGTGGGCATAAGGGATCACAACTAGTTTGATGAGTGTGACAAGGACCCAGATTTCATCCCAGCTAAACATCTACAGGAGAAATTGGACATGTTAGATAGGACTGCCATCATCAAAATGCCAAATGAGGAGATGTCTTTTGGATGAACCGCTAGCGCATCTATCAAGCAACTGTCAGGTGAAGCTGT
This sequence comes from Arnoldichthys spilopterus, assembly GCA_037974385.1. NCBI lineage: Eukaryota > Metazoa > Chordata > Actinopteri > Characiformes > Lepidarchidae > Arnoldichthys > Arnoldichthys spilopterus. Next base: position 17,811,151 of record JBBPDA010000152.1, on the reverse strand, counting down.
TCTTGTGAGTCATGGTGGCCCAACACCTTGTTAAGACATTTTATGTTGGTTTTTCCTCTAATTTGTCACCTGTCTGTAGATATATGTCAATAATAGACAGACATCCCAAAACATCACATACGTAACAGTCATGGCTCCTATCTTGAATTAGAAATCAAAAAAAGCAAGCCGATATCATAGTATGTGCAATAATTATAATTGGTGACTAAAGACTTCTATTTCTTAAAAAAAAAAGGAAATTCAGAAGCCAAACATGCCATGGATGATTGACGTATGGGTTTAATGGAGGTATTTGGGAAAATTACAGATCCTTTAAAATAGCAGATTCTATTATAAGACAAAATTGGTATTGCAATCACATGAACAGATCTGGAGTTCCAAACCTTTTAGACCTGTGAGGTATAGAAAACGATCAGCCTTCAAATACCAAATAAATGTTTGTTTGTGTAACTCATTGAAAGGATTTATAAGCATTTTGTCTGAGCAGGCTTAAACTAGAACGCCCCCGGTAAGAGCAATCCTCTTTTTCTGTTTCCAGTGAAAAAGATACTGTCTAAACCCTTCAAGGAGACACAACAACCATCTGTGGCTCTGCCCACTAAGGACAAGCAGAACGTAGTTGCTATGGGTGGTCCATAAAATAGGACCTTAAACTGAGCTAGAAACCTGTGGTAAGGAGATAAAGTCTAGGCTTGGCTATTCATGGGTAAAGTAGGCACTGGAGCTTGTGGTCAGGGGTGAAAAAGGGTAGAAAGCCCAAAGTGGCGGTGGGTCAGGGTGCCAAAAGAAACTGTCAGCACCATCACAGTGCCGTGGCCGACAAGGGCTCAAAGAGAAAGCCACTAAAAGGATAACGCGGGCGTGGTCCACAGGGTAAAGCAGGGATTATGTCTGAGCAGCAGATAAACAGATTATTCCTAAAACGGAGCCTGCTTTTTTAACTTCACCACTGAGGCTTGTGGCGCTTCAAGAACGGCCACTCTCACACAACTTCCACTTTGCCTTGGGTGGGCTCTCTTGATCGCTTCCTCTTTCTCTATACACGTTACATTCTGGAATTTCTACCACCTACTGTATTGAGGCGTCAGGACCAATGTGATTATGAGTCTCAAAGCTCCGCTTGCAGACGTTCTGTCTCTTTCCAATGGCTAGCTTTGTTTTCCTGAGAGCTACCTGAGGTAGACAAGACTTCAGAACATCCTGCTTCTCCTGCTTGAGCTAGAACGCAGGCTAGTTGTACCACCATGCCTTTGATATGTGGACTTCTGCTTGGCCTGTTCTTCACTGCCCTACCACCAACAGCTACCAAAGGTAAGACTCTGACATTGTGAAAGTGCACTTACCTAAAGCCTAATTAGATGTTTCAGAAAAGAACATAGTAATTGAAGACTAGTATAATAAACAAATACAAACAGCTTTAAAAACAGGAAGATCTGCATCAATAGTCTTTTGATTATTATGGTACCAGGCCATAGGTATTTTTATATGAACTGTCATGGCTTACAATTCCAGTCCTAAAGAACTCACTTTTAATGTGCTTTCAGAAGATTTAGTACTTGTCTTGAACTTGTCTAAGATATGACAATTAAGTGTTCTTCAGACAGTTTTTCCTATTAATGCAGTTGTAAGTCCGACAGATAGGCCCATAACTCGTAGTTCTGTTGTGACTGCAATTAAAGGAACTGATCTATTCACAAAAGTCCTTAGGCCTGTAGGTCCTTGTCCCCCCAAGGAAATTGATTGGCCACCACACCAAGTTTCAGGAAGTGCTTCTAATAAAACTCAGCTAGGTCTGAGCACAGGAATGCACAAAATGTCTCTTCTTATTCATCAAGACCACACACATTCTAAGCCTTCGATTAACACGTCGGACATGACTTTGTCCTCCCGTGTACCAAGAATGCATTAAAGATCCAAAAACAACCCTGCTGTCATTGCGTAATGTCCAACCACAAAGTAATGTGCTACAAGGCCACAACTGCAGCGAATGCACTGCGGGCTGCACACCAGGGTGGCCAATGACATAGAAGATTAGATTAGAGGACCATCCAAACACGCTAACATGGCTAAAAGTGAATGAAACATGCTGTGGACTAGACAGCCTGGTCTCATTTGCTTAGCTTCTCCATACCAGCCAATGCAAGCACTGAAGACATGCTGTTAACTTTTGTCCTAAATATTTAGAGATATTTAAAGGCTATAAATATGAAGTAAATGCACTGATAATTGATTAAGCCCTTGACTATCATACAGCCCTGTCGCCCCAAAGAGCATGAAGCAGAATCAGCTGAAAAGACTAGGCATACACAGTCTAAATGTTGATCTTTTCAAGCAGCACCAATGGACTGACAGGTATTTGCACTGACTCATTGCCAGTTAGGTACCCACAATTGATTTTTCTTTGGCCTTGACCCCTGTGTAGGCGCTGCTCAGGATGCCCATTAACCTAATGCAGCCATCTTGATATTTAGCCCATTGTCAAAATGGCAGATGGGTCACCTGGTCAGCATTCTCTCTCAATCTTCTTCTTTCCTCGCACATCCACTTAGCCTCCCGCTCTCTGAACCCACTGACATATTCAATGCCGTAAATCGATCAAGCGTCCGAGGCAGTTTCTACGGCAGCTCGGCCACCTGTCAAACCAATCAAGCCTTGTTTACAGAAAGGTGTCGGCTTAGAAAGAACAACAGAATTGCAGTTTCGAGTGGGTTGGCCTTAACCTTCGGGGATGAAAATGGAATAAAAAAGAAAAGGAAAAGAGAGCAAGAGAGACAGCGTCAAAACATCTACCAAATAATGTTCAAATAGGTCAATTTACAGTGAGCTCTCACTTGAGTTGGTGGGAGTGATCAGGTAACTAACTGTGCCAAGAACTGAATGGGAATGCATGGACGACGTTAGAACAGGATTCCAATCTTTGTTGTTTCCTTGGTGACTGCCAGTATGAGGCAGCAACATCATATCATTTAGGGTATAATTACTGCTGCCAGTGAGGTGAAAGGACTGATGGATGAGTTCTCTCTTTCTCCATCCCTGTGCGACACACAGCAGGGTTTACCACTTTTTTCCCCGTTTCAACAGGCGCTTAAAATATAATACATGGTGATAATGTGCCATCCTGCGTGCGAACGTGTAGTGTGGGAAGAACAATATGTTTTGAGCACAAACGTATCCATTACAATAACAAGCTCTCTACTGTGCACCAGCATCTCCATTACACATACTTTCAGCCATTAGTTAGGCTTGACGAATAGCTTCGAAAAATAATATATGCTTTTTCTTTTGCTCCGGAAGGAATCAGACAGAGCCAAGTGGCAGAAACTGTTGGCTCTCTGCACCTAACTGAGCTGCTGAGCTCATCCAAGCAGACGTCCAGGATCCGGTCCATATTTGAACTGGAGAGGCATCGCACCAAGAGATCTGCCTTTTTCCACTCAGGGGTTAAGGTGTGTCCACAGGAGACCCTCAGGGAGGTTATAGCCAGTCATCAGGCCTACTACAAACTAAGAGGTGAGAGCTTGCACTCACAAAAAAGAGGTAAAACATTTGCAAGTTTATGTAAAACATCTCTGGCTTTATGAGCAGGTAGCGCTGGTACTAACAAAGTTGCACAACGAATAGCACTGAGAAAAATTTTCAGTTTTATAGAAAATTCACAATAAGTGGAACAATGTAATTTTAACTGAAAAATATTTAAATTTTATTATTAATTTTGTTAAATCTACAGACAACTCAAACTCTATTTCCTCACAAGAGGGCACTATCAAAGTATTGTGCGTCTTTGAAAGAAGAAATAACATGGTCACAATCTCAGTAATGCTTGTATTTTTCCGATCTAAAATTTCAAAATGGAATTTGTTTATTTTTTAAAGGTAAAACGAAGTGTATACTATTAAATTAATTTAATTCTAACTTCTAAATTTAATATAAACTGAAAGCTTTTTTCCCAGTAGAAACAGCTTCCAAACCCAATTACATATTTGCATTGACTTTGTACTTACTGCCTTGTTTCATTAAGCAAACTATAAAATCCAAAAATCATCAGTCATCAGTTTTTCTGACTCTGATGATGATGTTGTATATCAGGCTAAACAAAGGAAAACTGCAAGCGGAGAACTGGCTGAGTTTGACAGGTTTAGATGCATACTTGCTATGTGTAGTCCGTAAGTGATGCCATAAATTGATCTGCTTTAAAACTTAATTTGACAAGAGCTCTGAGCAGACAACACTGAGCAGTAGCTGTACTTACTTCTTGTACATGAGTTCCATGAGCAGTAGAACCTGAAAAAGGTGTTTTGCACATGTGAATGTGTTTATATATATATTCATGTTAGCATTAAATGATATACCAGCATTTATCTAGATCACCATTCATTGTGCTCTGGTTCTAGAGATTGTAAACATTTTATCTCATCTTATCACATTGCATGTTTTCTTGATTTTCTAGGTTAAGATAACAACAAAAAACAAATGTGGATTGTGCATAAGTTATAGCATATTTCATATAATAGTATGTAATGTCCTATTTAATGTCACATTTGTTTGCTACAGGTAGAAAATGTTTTAACTGTTTAAAATGAACAAAACATGTAATTTGACCTGGGATAATCATTTGTACTATATACCCATGTCTAGCTCCACCCGCAATCTCTATGCTCTAGCACTGCCTCCAAACTCAGTTCATGCAGTATGATATCCAGTTTTTGTTCATGAATAAAACAAACTCTGTGCCACTGGATATAACACTTTATAATGACTTTAGCCTGGTTATGCCTGAGCTAATTCTGTAAGCTGTTGTTGGTAAAGGAGGAACACTCCATCAGGCATTACCCCTGGTTCTGAATGGTTGTATTGATTCAGGCATGGTGGGTACTTCTAAACAGCATTAAGATCACTAGGTGGAGCCAGAGGAGCCTGATTTTTTTTCACTGATTAGCTGTCTCATGTACTACTGTCAGGACATAGTGACTGTTTTAACAAATATTGCAATATTTTTTGTACAGGTTACCTGAAGCTTTAAGGCATAGTATACATATGCTGTGTAGGAATATGCTTTTAATAGTTGTGATACTGACACTTTAATTTCAATGCTACAAACCTTATTTGAAAGCACATGAAGTGAGTATAATTGACTGTACCAGCCTAATAGCGCTCTGTTACTCAGTGGTATCAAAGTAATTCATTTGGTTTTATTAATGGACTTAATACTAAGTTGCTTAATAATACTTAATAATATTTAATACTAAGCTTTGAATTGGTTCATATTGTCTTTTTAAGCATTCATGTACAATTTCACACAAATTTGTTATCATGCTTAAAATCATTTTTATACAGAGATGATGCACTACCAACATTTTTTTAAAAGGTGGCATCACTTTGATGTCAAACATCTTAGTCACCAATAAAGCACATCAAAGTCTTGCATCAACCCTTACATTAATAAGAATGGCATTCAAACTAAATTGTAGCAGCCTTTTGAACACTGGTAACATGGATCCACTGTCATAACCACAATGCCAGTGCTCACTGGACCTCATGAGTAATCATGACGCATAGTTTTTGCCTATATACCACAGTATGCTGGACACACACTCATACTTGAGATCAGCTGAGGCTACAGATACAATCCTGTGTATGAGAAATGCAATCTGCAGGGTGGCCTGCTCACCTCAAAGGGCCGTGAATGGAACTCCTGAACGCATTAAAACAGCCAAGACATCACAGCTGTAATATTCGCTGTGTGAAAATAAACTCTTATCTCAGTGATGTTTATAGGAGTTGTGTGGAGGAGGTGGAGGAGGAGCGCTGCTGTCATCCAGCAGTGCTCAGACGCAGGAGTGAGCCAACAACCGCGTCAATGCCGGCCACGATCAATGGCTTTCAGTGCCCACATAAAGACAACGTTTTTTTTCATTCAGACTCTCACTCCCTCTCCTTTTTAACTCTCCACTTTCTCCAGACCTCATAGAGCTTAAATGAGAGGCTTGGTCTCATGGCTCAGCTTTAGGAAATTTTTCTCTCCCTCTCTGAGAGAACTTAATATGATCTTGGGCAGTTGGTACTGGCAATATGGCAAAAATGATGACATCACATCACACAATTTGTGTCACAGTATTTGGGATTTTGTACAACTTGGAATTAGCAAAAATGCTCCAGCAAAACTATCACCATGTTTTCTTTTTTTAAAATGGCATAATAAAATCATCTCAAATAATTCGATAGATCTAAACACACCTTATAACGTCAGTGTGAATGGGCAGGGCTAAACTGCAGTATACTGAATAGGTGCATAGATACCAACAAGCCATGTGTACCTTGGTTCTACATTGTGTCATTGTCCATTACATCAGCTCCACTGACCATAATGGTGCACTTTGTAGTTTACAGTTAAAGACTGTAGTCCATCTGTTTCTTTGCCCCATTTGTTATCCCCTTTTACCCCTCTATCAATGGTCAGGAGCCCCCCGAGACCATCAGTGAGCATTTGAGCATTATTTAAGTGGATCAATGTTTAACACAGCAGTTTCAATGATATGGTAGTTGAACATTTGTGTGTGTGTGTGCATGTGTTTTTTGCTGAATGAAGGTGTTCATCAGTGTGTCTGAAAGCAGCAAATTGAAATGTTAACACTGTTTACATACTACAATAAACTTATATTTTAGAAAAGCCTGAAAAAGTGGTTTTCCATGATATGGGTTTTTTAAAGTTATTCAGCAAGTATTGGCAATACTCATGAAAAATTAATCATAGCATCATTTTTCATAAAATATTTTTATATTACCCACCACTTTGCATCACAGAGGAATCTATAAAGATATTTAAGAATTTTATAAAGTCACAGAAATGGTGTGTTTGACCTGAGAACTTGCCTAGCATAACGACCTGAAAACTCAGCAGTAGATAAACAAACAAAGCCCCTATTAATCACATTCTCTTTTTTTGAGAATCTTCTGGAAATTATATTTGTTCATGTTTTTTTCTAAGTGGGGGGCAAAGGATGGGCTTCAAAGCACTCCATATATCATTTTACTTGTCAGCGTTTATCCAGCGTCAGTTGAGTTTAAAATGAATGAACACGATCAGGATGAAGTATGAGCACCACACGATCCATAATTCATGGTCAAAAAACTGTGATTTATGCAGCGGTGGAGTTGAAAAGATTGTGTCTGTTGGCCTGTGGCAGCTCCAGAATGACTGATATGAAGTACCTCAAAGCACCTGACTGGTTTTTCGTCTCACTCCGGCAGTGTGTCAGGAGGCGGTATGGGAGGCATTCCGGATCTTTTTCGACAGAATTCCCGGCACCAGTGAGTATCAGAAATGGGTCCACACGTGTCAGCATGACTCACTCTGCATCTCGGACCTGGCCCAGAACTTCAGTAGCTCTGAAGAGCACATGGACATGGTGTACAGGGTGAGCAACTCTGATTACTCAGATTGTATAAGTGAAATGAAGTAGAGTAGTAGCAGCGTTGCCATTTGACATGAGACCCATGTTTTCGCTTATAATGTCATGCTCTAATGCAAGCTATCTCATGCCAAGTCATTGTGTCCACACTAACCCCTCCCTAAAAAAAACTGGGCTCCTGGTCCACAAAAAAATGACATTCCATCCCTTTCATGGTCGACTCACTTGTAGTGACTTTTCAAACAGAAAACTGGTCTATGTGTACATGTCTATTGGAAGGTTCTTGTGTTGAAGAGCCAGGTAAAGAAAACGCCCAACACATGAATCTCATTCCAAGCTTTACAGTCATTTTTGGCAGGCAGGGGTGGTGAAGAATGCAGTGGAAAACAATGACTATTAGAGCTAGCCCTTCAGTTTGGCCATAAATATAAGAACACCTTCAACAAACAAGTAAAAACAGCCAATTAATGTTTCCTTAGAGTGTTACTGCCTACCTGTGATAATGAGAGACTGCTGAAGGTCAGTTGTAATTTTCTTGGTAATGCAGGTACAGACAACATGCTTGTGTTGAACTGATGAGCTCAGTTCAAGCTTTATTCTTATAGCTGGCAGGGGACGTATTTTTAAAAAATATATATTGTATTTATTTATTTATTTGTTTATTTTTACATCAGAAGAGAATGTGTGCAAAAAAGTATTTTTTTCCAACAGGCTTGATTTTCTGCGCAAAAAGAAAGCATTCTGACAATCAGTAGATTGTGGAAACTGCTGTATCAGTAGCTAATAGGTTTAATTATTTTATAAACATCTGACCTTAAACATACACATACACACTGTTAGATTGTTGTTAGATTGTTAGACTGGTAGATTGGCTCTCTGATTGGCTCCCTGAAATTGCTCCTCAGCCAACTTCAAGTGTGGAGCTACCATCTCCAAAAGCTCCTTAAAGCCACGGACATTCTGGAGTAGGCCCGGAAAGCAGCTGTGATAGAGTTTTAACTCTTGAATCATGCTGTGAAACTGGGAAATGTTCCTTGGAATAGAATATAACTATTTTTTTGTCTTTTATTTTGTATAAAAGTTTATTGTCACTTGTCACCTTCATTGTTACAGATCATTGTTTATTGTTCAGACCCACAGGTGCTCGAGAAGACCTTGTATATATATACAACAGATTATACAAAGGCTGCATAACCGTTAGTGTAAATATTGCCTTGAAGTCAATGTTAGGCCACATATAAGAACTCTTCACACTCAGTACTGCCATATGACAGCAGATACATATTGTGCCTTGATGTCTAAAATGGCTATTTGAATTGAAACCTCTTGACACATTGAAGACAAACAGCAGCATGTACATTCAGGGACACTGCAGCATATTGAATAAGTAATCAAACAGCTGAACTGGGCAAACAGTGAAAGCATACACAAATGTAAATTAAGTGCTAATCAGTCTTATGAAATTCACAGCTTGGAGATGACAAATAAGAGCGAGTACGTTTCACACTCAACACATGCATTGTTAATGTCCCTGTGTGTGACTCAATGCCTTGAAACCCCAAAGTGAAAATACCACAAGCATACCAATGAATACATGAGAATGGGATTAGAGGTTTAATGTCTAAACACTCTGAATATACATTCTTCAACAAGGCCTGCACTAAAGTATACACCCACGACAAACAGACTATCCCAAACGTGTTAATTCAGGACATTTTTCTGGCTCTATGAAGAATCTTCGCTTCACTAGACTATATAATAGAAGTTATGTTCAGGAGCGAAACCACAACAAATGCCAACAAATGCCATAGCAACCGATAACCCAGTATCACAATACCCTTCCCCTTTTTGCTGCTTTGTTAAATTGCCTGTGTGCTGTGCCCAATGCTAATTGCAATGATTTCCAGTGCACCACAACAGGCCTGTGATGCTTTACTCTTCAAAGCTATGAAACGCATGTAAAAATTAGATGTTTCAGCCTGAATCACCTGTGGAATAATTGCACTCTCCATTTGTTTGGGCAGTGGTGGCCTAGTGGTTAGGACATTGTGCTGGGGACCTGAAGGTCGCAGGTTCAAGTCCTGGCTCAGGCACTACTGAGGTACCCTTGAGCAAGGTACCGTCCCACTACTCTGCTCCATGTCTTGGAAGTCTTCGATAAAAGCGTCAGCCAAATGAATAAATGTAAATTTGTTCACTGTGTTGATTTTGGTACCTGGTTCAATATATGTAGCATACCATTTTTTTGAATAATTGTGTATTGGGTTGACTAATTGTGTGTTTTCTTTCAATGGTGTGTACTTACTTTTACAAGGATGCCCAAATGTTTGTATATTATTATATTATTTTGCATGGTCAACCTTAATAGTAGTTGAGCTCATACACTTCTTCCTGTATATTGGAAAGATGTGTATTACAATGCAACCCTTACTGTATTAATCTGTAGGCCACTACACCAACACAAAGTTCTGGAGAAACACCATTAAATGCCCATAGAGTCACTCACTCCTTTCTAGCCTGTGGGTAGTTTGATTTTTCAGTGTTATACAGCATGACTCCTTGTGATTTGTCTTCCAGAGAATGAATCTGCCAAGAGACAAATTTCCAGAAAGGTGAGACTACCCCAACATAACCATAATTCTTTCATCAGTGTTTTTAATGTTCAGTGTTCATTTACAAACCCCTCATACACACAAAAAGTACTATATAAATATATATGAATGTTTATATTACCTTTACAGAGAGGACACAACGGCAAAGACAGTAACAAAATCTGTACCGGAAGTAACAGATGCCATCCCAGGAAGGTAAGACCACCAAAAAGCCAGCATTTAGGAACAACTATCCCATTTGCAAGCTCATGGCATAAAGAGTAAATACATAAACTAAAATTGTACATTATAATATGTAAATATTGATCATTCACCCACAGAGAAGACGCAACCACTGCATCAGAGTCTGCACCAGAAGTAACAGATAGACCTCCAGAAAGGTGAGACCACCTCACCTTTCTTATAGGATTACAAATGCAGTTGAATTAATAATGGAGACATTTTTACCACCATAACTCAACAATCTGATCTTTAGAAGTACAAAAATATGTCATCATTTCTGAAATGACTGAAGTTAGGAGGAGGACCTTGACAGAAACTCCTCTGCCTTCCATTCTAACATTCTATGTTACATCCATCCAATCTTGACATCTCCATCTTAAATTTCCCCTGACAAAGTTCACATGCCTAGCTATCTAGCTCATGTTCATGCAGAAGTGCCCAGAACTCCAGCCCATGTTCTCAGAGAGCCTCCACCCCAAACAGTTCTATTTTTCTATATATCTATCATATGATGGAGGCATGGTCAGAACTTTTTAAGCAATTATCTACCAAATGGGCTGCTGCTAGAAATCATGGGCTTTATAAAAAATATAGTATTGGGCTACCAACATTATAAAATATTCTAATTTGTATTGTGTTCTCTGAGGACCCCTGGTCAGACCAGAAGAACCCAGTCTTTGGAGCTATCCACACGTCCCACATTACAGCATCTTGTATGCCAATACCAATATTATTCTGGTATCATTATGCAACCCTACAAAAAAAGCCATAACTGCAAGAACAATAAGCTCAAAGTCCACAATCAAACCTACAAAAAATTTAATCTGTTAATGTAAATGTGTAATCTTGTACCCCCAGAGAAGACACAGTGGAAAAGTCTGCTACGGCAAAGCCTGTGCCAGAAGTAACAGAAGGACTTCCAGAAGGGTGAGACCACCACAAAACAGCCTTGACTGTTTAGTATGCAAGAACTAATGTCTTATTTAAATCTTACATATATTCTGCATTTTACATTTGCAGAGAAGCCACAAAGGCAAAGTCAGTAACAGAGTCTGCATCAGGAGTAACAGGTAAGGGAACAGAAAAAGACCAAGGCAGGTACATTCTTGATCCTTCAAGGTATTTCCATTATCTAACATTATGTATGCTGTGCCAGACAAAATAGATGAGGTCCCAGTCCAGACTGCAATGCCAGTAGATTTATCTGAGCCCACTACTGCTAGACCCCCAAGCATCACGACAGAACCTGCAAACTTCGAAGAGGGAACTAAAGATGTCACAGAGGAGGTCAGTGCATGGTCATGCTGCAACATGCCCAAATAATATGAATTCATGGTCATAAAGCTGTTCTGTTCACACCTCTCAGGCAAATTATGAGATTAGATTAGCACATAGCAGCATATTGAGGAGCTAGGTGAAGGCCTTTAATTCAAAATCACAGCCTGACTGATGAAAATTCTTTCTTAACTCATGCAATATACTTCACTATGAATTTTTAACAACAGCCCGCAAGTGGTAAAAGCCAACTGTAGATATTCCAGAATATTAGCTCTACAGGAAAAGGAAATGCAGACCTCATTCAAGATATGGACTGCTTAGCGCGACTGACTATTTAAAAAATTCAGAACTCTGCTTTTGCCCTGAAACTGCGGACCTTAGAGAGGAATATTACAAGATCTAGTGCTGAGTCAGCCTAGATATAAAGGAACCTAAACTTTACAGAGAACATGAACACTGCTTCAAACTTTACCATGTTCCATTATCAGCTATTAAATCATTATCTGCTCACCTGAAAGCACCATAAAACTGAAGTGTTAATTTCATGTAACATTGTGCAGACAACTTGCATTAAAGTAGATCATGTGTATATATCTTCTTCCCCACATTTTCTCCCCAGTATTAGATCATGTGTTTGTATCTTCTTTCCTAAATTTTCTCCCAAGTTTAAACATGTTTGATTGCACTCTCCCCAAATTACATCATAATGCCAGTGCTAGGTGGGTGAGGGCTAGCACATGCTTCCAAAATTTTGCTTAAAAGTTTTGAAGTAGCATCACACTAAGTGTTGAGGTAAAGTGAGGTCTAACCTACCTATTCATGGAGTAGGAATGACTGTGGCATCACTGAAGATCGATCTTACAACATACCAGTCATGCAAGACTGAAGACATCAATGATAGAACCAATTCTAAGTTTTGATACCTGTTTCAAACCAGTGTCATTTCTGCAGGACTCAGAGATGCCCAATGTTGTGCCGGAGGAGCCAGTGGTGCAGGTAGTGGAGTTCAGTATTAATCTGGTGGACCCTGGGTACAGGGAATTGCTTGGCGAAGCCGATTCACCTCAGTACCATGATCTCTCACGCCACCTACAAGACCAGGTGAGAGATTATGAAGCTGTTACAGTTTCAAATACAGTGTTCTCAAAGGATGTCCAATGCTGTTAGTATTAAAATTACATTGCAATGTTATCTTGCTGTCCTGGGTGTCCATTGCCTTGGGCCCGTAGTCAGCTGGGATTGACTCTAGCTTCACTGCGACCCAACATGGAAAAAGGGTTTTGGAAAAAGAATGGATGGATGGATGGATGTTAGCCGGACATAGTCCATATATCTTCACTATCATACCAAGAGCTCCTAAAATATTACAAATACAGGAGATACATACAGAAATAAGTTTTGATGTAGAGCAAAGCAACACTTTATCATGCAAAAAAAGAAGCCATGTATGAACATGATCCAGAAATTCCACAGTGTTCTCTGGGCCAAAGCTAATTTAAAATGGAAAACTGTTCTGTGGTAAAACAATCGAAATTTTTAATTCTTTTTGAAAAACATGAGAAAAGGGACCATCCAACTTTTTATCTAAGCTCAGTTTAAAAGCCTGCATCTCTGAAGGTATTGGGGTACATTAGTGGCTATAGAACTGGCAGCTTGCACATCTGGAAAGGCACCATCAGTACTGAAAGGTATTTGCAGCTTTTAGAGCAAAATATACTCCTATCCAGACAATGGCTTTTTCATGGAAGAGCTTACATATGTCAGCAGGACAATGTTAACCTGCATACTGCATGTATTTCAACATATATGCACACATAGATGAGTCCAGGTGCTGAACTGCCTGCAGTCCATACTTTTGGCCAATTAACATTCATTTACATCTGGCGAGTCATCCATCCATCCATTTTCCAACCGCTTCTTCTGTTTCGGGGGTCACGGGGAAGCTGGAGCCAATCCCAGCTGACTGCGGGCCTAAGGCGGGGTACACCCAGGACAGGAGGCCAACC
>JBBPDA010000152.1:17764102-17797524 GCA_037974385.1 Arnoldichthys spilopterus | reverse complement strand
TGGCCAACCCGGGGATCGAACCCAGGACCTTCTTACTGTGAGGCGACAGTGCTAACCACTGCACCACCGTGCCGCCCTCTGGCGAGTCATGTAATGAATAAACAGGACGAAAAAAGACCCAGAACTGCTGAGCACCTAGAATCCTATAACAGGCAAGAATGGGACAACATTTCTCTCCCACAAGTCCAGTCTAGCGGTTAGGACACAGCTGTTGGGACTGGAAAGTCACAGGTTTGAATCCTGGCCTGGACAATTCTGAGGTACCCTTGAGCAAGGTACTGTTCTGCTACACTGCTCCCCAGGTGCTGTTGAAAGCTACCAGCTGCTCCACATGTGCACGTGTGATGGGTTAAATGCAGATGTCACATTTTGTTGTGGTCCTTGATTGTGTTCACAATGACAAATAGTCACATTCACTTTCACTATTTGGTGTCCTCAGTTCCCAGATATTTACAGACAGTTGTTAGAAGAGGGGATGTTGCATAGAGGTAAACATGGCTCTGTCCTAAACTTTTTTGAGACATGTAGCTACCATTAAATTCAGTTGTTTTTTCTTAAAATGGTAAATTTACTTAGATTAAACATATGATATGTTTTGTATGTTATATTTTGAATAAAAATATAGGTTTATGAGGTTTGCAAATTATTGCATTCTGTTTTTATTTATATCTTAAACAACGTCCCAACTTTTTTGGAATAAGGGTTATATTTTCATCTTGGTTTGGTTGGCTAAGAATTTAAATTTTATTAGATTTCTTACATTTTTGGTTCATGTCATGTTTACATCTGACATGGTTTGTTTCAAGTATTTGAGCTACTTCTACTGAAGCAGTCAGAGGCCTCTGGACACTGACCTCAGTAGCCTGATCAATAATCCATCCCTGGTTTCACTTTTAGCTATATGAACTACATATTTAAGACTCTACAAACACAATGGTTATCTGTCTAACACCCTTGTGACCATTCTGTTCGGCCCACTAGCATGGCAATGTCAGGCTAATTAAATGATGGACTATTAATTTGATTTGATACTTGAAGGCATTTCCAGTAATTTTACTGTGGGCACATTCTCTAGAGGAGCTATGCTGAAAAGCTGCTTACCAAAGACAGCCAGGTCACATCAGGGAAAGCCAACAGATTAGCTCACCATTGCACAGATAGGCTTGGCTTAATTTATCAACTTGAAACAAGGAGCAGACTGATGTCTTCTTGCCAGTGAAGGCGCAATGCCAAAAAAGCGCCTGGAATTTTTTTGTTTTTTGCGTCTTTTATGTGCTCTCTGCATTCATCATGTGCATTTTTTAAAACTTGTTTTTACCTCCTTTGTCCCATTTTCTATTAATCACATTGGTTCACGTGTTAACACAGCTGGGGAATAGAAGCGCTTTCACATTAGGATGCAATTGAAATCTTGGCTCTGTTTGCTAAGAATTTTATGCTAATTTCTTCTCTCAGTTCCAAGGACTATTAACTGGCCGAGGCAAAGCAACAGTTGGTAGAGTCACTAATTAGTGAAGCAACAGTTGACACATGTGGATAGTGATGATAAACCTTCTTTTTTTCACAGATGCAACATGTATTTGATGACTTGCCTGGGTTTAAAGACATCCAAGTGCTGGGAATCAGGTAGGTCATATAGACCAGCTTGAGCCTAAGCACAAGTGGGGATATAAAAAAGGAAAATGCAGAGGATGAGGTCATTTTCAGAGGTCATCAAAAAGCCATATCCTCCCTATTAAAGCTTGTTGATTAGTGGGTGAGTCATCGGCTGGATGTGGTACTGCCCACAGGGCCAGAAAGAATCATCTGACTTAATTGCAACGACATAGCATTCATCTGATAAAAGCACAGCTGTCTGGAAAAAATGTCTCCACTTCCCTGAAGTGTCATAGTGTTAGAATTACCTTAACTGTGTTACTCAATCTGCCTTATTTGTATTATGACCCTTTGGGGGATGTGGGCCAAATTATGTGATCATGTCTAGTCATTTGGTCTGCCTTTGAACACTGACTAATTATTGCATTGAGATTGAGTCATATCAGTCCATGTGCACACTCATGATGTAAAGCAGTCTATAACATTTACCAGCAATGTTTCATCAGATTTTAAAATGCAAATAAACATCAGGGTAGTGTTACATCAGCTACATCCAAAATGTGTTTGCATTCTTAGCTGCTATGATTTCTCTTTCAGTGTGACTGACCTCTCTTTTCTTCTCTTGAAAATCAAGCGTTACAGAAGGGAATGATGGGTAATTGTATTACAGCTTAGTGTGTTATATGTACATTCGAAGAGTCTAGACTTTAGTATTGTAGAAATAGCTGAGACACAGTATATCAAAGCTGGTTGTAGTGTTAGCTAGCATTTATCGTCATGTATTTTGGTTTCTCACAAACATTATCTTGGCATTTTGATTTGTCTTTCTATCATAACTGTTCTTGTAGGCATTTGGTTTTTTGGTTGTTATTTTTTACTGTACATATGAGTTGGGCTGTATTACAGCAGGATGTACAATTTACAACCCATACAGTGTAGGCATAATTGCAAAGAGTGCTATGCCATTTGAACCCTAACTTCAATCTATTCTGGCTCCCCAGATCTGGAGGAATATCGGTGCACTATGCCGTCATCTTTGAGATCATTGCACCCAACATTGAGGACAGCATGGAAGATAGCATAGATACAGCAGGTGGACCTAGCCTGAGGGAGACTATGACAAAGGCACTGGCTGAGGAGGCCTCCCTGCCAATTGACCTCGATACACTGACCTTTGATCCAGGTAGATGATTGAGATGAATCAAGTGGCCAGAGGAATGAATAATTGAACTGTACCTCAAGTGGATGCATTTTTTTTGGTGAAATCTTGTTAAAATATATATATGTCACAGAGTTATCTGAATTATTCGAACAGGTGTCCAAAGCAAAACTGTGTGTGTTCGGCATACAAAGCAAATATCAAAGTGTCTGCACTTGAACTTTGATCATATTTTATTTCACTACAAAAGGTATCACTTGTGCTTTCATCAATCATTTTTTTATTCACACCAGGCAAAACTTTGACATCCACCTCAACACCAGCCTCTGAAGTTTTAGAGGACATTATACCTGAGGTGACTCATACCATTTAAGACATTTTTCCCGATACTGAAAATAATTATCTACTCTATACATTTAATTGGGATTTTAGTAAATGTGTTAGTGTAACGTCATAGTTTTTATTTTACAGTTCCCTGAGCCAGACATTTATGATGACCTAGGCATATCAACAGGAAAGCCAGAGATTGTGGATGTTCCTCTTTCTCCAATTGAAGATGAGAATGACCTGGATACACTATTGGATTCACTGGTTACTACAGAAGCAAGTGTATCTCAAACAACACTACCGACAAGTGAACCTGAAGAGCAGATATTTATCACCCACATGATTGAAACAATAACAAGGGAAACTGGCGAGCTCATAAAAGACATTTTTCCAACAGTCCCACCAGAAGTACACAGTGAGCCACCAAGTGAGGATGCAAGTGAAGTGACAGATGTTCCAGACATTGATCTGACTCCAAACCTTATTTCAGAAGATGATTTACTATTACCAGTAATTGAGGAACATCCTGATGATCAAGGGAGGTCGTTCCCAGATAGTGATCCCAGTCCTAACATGATATCAGAAGATGACATAATTTCAACATCAGTCACCACAACACAGATTTTGCTCACTACACCAACAGTTACCCCACCCTCTGAGGACACTAAGTTGCCAGTTACAACAGATTCAGCCATCACTTTACAGCCTTCTACAGAGCCAATAGAGTCATTAATTGAGGAAGAGAAAGAGTCAAACATTATTCCAAGTGAGGAAGAAAGATATGTGCCTGAGCCTGAAGGAGAAGCCAAGGTAATTGATGATGCTAGTTCAGAGGTAACTAAGCCAGCAAATAGGCCAGAAGAGGTTCAGGAATCTCCCACAGAATCTAAAGATCTTTCAGTCAGTGAGGTTTCTGAAGGGGGACATGGAACTGATATGGCAAAGCCTGAAGAAGAATCTAAAGTAGAAGAACCTGAAGAGGCTGAGGAAGAGGTTGAGGTATCCCAACCTGCAGTAGTTGTTGAGGTCATAGTACCAGTTGAAGAGGTTGAAGTAAAGGAACATGAAGAAACAGAGGTGACAGAACCCAAAAAAGAGGCTGAGAAAACAGAACCCAAAGAAGAGGCTGAAAGAACAGATTTTGAAATACAGGTTCAGGAAGCAGAACCCGAAGAAGAGGCTGAAGCAACAGAACCAAAAGAAGAAGGTGGCTTAACACAACCTGATGTAGAAACTGAGAAAAAGATTGAAGTAACAGAATCTGATATGACAATAGAACTTGGAGAAAATGCTGATGTATCAGAACCTGAAATACAGGTTCAAGTAACAGAATCAGAAAAGGAGGTTGAAATTTTAGAACCAGAAGAAGTTGATGTAACAGAACATGAGACTAAGATGACAGACTCTGTGGGTGATATCACAGTAGTGAAAACAGGTGCAGAAGGTGCAACTGAACCAGATGAGGTGCCAGAACTTGAAGACACACAGTCAGTGAAACATGAAGAACCTGAGGTTGAACACACTGACAAACAGAGTGAGGCAGGACAACATGAAAAAGAAGCTGAAGTAGCAGAACCAGGTGTAAAGGCAGAAGACAACACTGATTTATCAGAATCTGGGGAAGAGATGGGGGATTCAAAACCCAAAGAGACTGACACACCAGAAGCTGAGCATAAAGTATCAGAACATGATGATGAGGTAGCAAGCGAAGCCCCTGTACATGAAGAAGAACACATTGAGCCTCCTGTTGACACACCAGAGTTTGAGGATGAAGTTAAGGTACCAAAACCTAAGGATGCGCTACCAAGTGAAGCTCCTGTACCTGAGAAAGAACCAACTGAGCCCCCGGCTGAAATGATTAAGATTATTCCACCACAGATTTCCAAAGAAGACACTGAGTCAGGTGTGGATGCTGATTATCACCCGGAAGAGCTTGACAATCTGCCCTTTGTGCCCATAGAGGACACATTATCTAAGGAAGATCAAGGTGAACCTGAACAGGTAGATTACTTTGGTCCTGAAGATGAACATTCTAAGGTTCCAATCATCAAGGAAGATTCTAAAACACCATCTGAGATAACAGAAGACATAACAGAAGAGTCACATGAGGACACCACAGCTGGTGTTCAGCATAAAGAATCCACTTTAGCGGAACCTAATAAGAACACTGAGACAGCTGTACAGGAAAACAAAGAGCCTTCACCTGCCGAGGAATCCGAGATTATCAAGAGAGGTGAACATGATGTTAACACAAAGTGATTTTTTTCACTGTTTGTTTGGAGAGGAAGACACATAACATGATTAAAAGCAGTTAATATCCATACTGCAACTGTGCATTTGCGTGAGTGCTAATAATTAGCCAAACCTCTTGGGGAGAATTATTGAGCTATTTTAGGCCTTGTGCTGCCTCCACTGATAAATGTTGTCTAGTTTGTAATTTAATACACACAAAACACAAGGCTTTTGACAAGGCATTAATTACAACACCACATTCTGCCAAGAGACTTTGTATAGGTCAGAAAATGATTTGCCCATTATTACCTTGATTGGTGAAAGGATTAATTTGGAATAATTGATTTGTCAGTTTGGGAAATAAGGTAAAATGCAGCAGCAGTGCAACTGTGTTTAATATACCCATTGTATAGTTCTTTGTCAATAAAAACACAACAATGAATAATAATAATAATAAATAAAAACAAGTGCACTGTGGTGCAATGGTTAGCGCTGTTGCAGCAAAAAGGTCCTGGGTTTGATTCCTGGGTCAGCCACAGGTGCCTTTCTATCCAGAGTTTGCAAGCTCTCCTCGTGTTGACGTGGGTTTCCTCCGGGTGCTTCGGTTTTCTCCTACTGTCCAAAGGCTTGCAGCAGGCTGACTGGATGCCCTAAATTGCCTGTAGATGTGAACCCTGCCTTTGACCCGTAGTCGGCTGGGATTGGCTCCAGCTTCCCCGCGACACAAAATGAAAGGGGCAGTTTAGAAAATGGATAGATGGATGAATACTGAAGGGGCTCTGATATGATAAAGAGGCTTTATGAAACATACCAAGTCTATTTGATTAATCACAATGCTGCTTATATGCATAGCTGAACAAAATAATCAGTTAAATTCATTTATTTATTTCGATTTTACAGAGGAGGACACTGGCGAAACTATCCATGAAACTACTGTCAAGATTATCACTACTGAATCAGCCTCAAAACAGACTCCAGCAGCAGAACCTCCTCCAACTACTGCCTCTGTGGATATGGGGCTTTTTGAGGTAGTTTTAACAGATGTACCTGTGATAACACCAGCACCTGCTCAAGAGGAAGAGCAATTAACTGCAGCAACATCTACACAGCCTGTAGATGTGGCAGAGGTTGAACCTGTGGATACAGGTGAGATGGGTGAAGTGGAGGAGGAGGCTGTTTCACCTGAGGACAGCTTAGATTCTGAGGTGCAAGACCTTGCCAGAGAGCTGGATCAGATGGATGTAGTGAGCACAGAGACCATTGATCTTCTAAGTTATGGCACTGGGTACACTTTTCCAAATGAAGAGCATCCATTTGAGAGCACAGTTGTTCCTCCACTGAAGTACTTGACGACACCTTCGATGACCACAGCTAGCAAAGGCAAAGAGCTAGTGGTGTTCTTCAGTTTGCGTGTCACAAACTTGATGTTCTCTGATGACCTCTTTAATAGGAGCTCTCCTGAATACAGAACACTGGAAAACAGATTCATTGAACTGGTGAGTAAAAAGGATTTCCTATTTGCTGTCTACTTTTACATCTCTTTCTACACTCCACCACAGCATTTTCCCTCAGCCTTATCAGTATGACACAAGTAAAGGTTGATATTTATATTTGTGTCATTGTTCTCCTATTAAAATACCCAGCATGAATTTCTCAAATCAAATAAAAATGGGGAACTAAAGGTGTGTGCCATTTGAACTGGGAATTCAGGAAACTGGAAGTTCCCCTGAGTTTGGATTTCCAAAAACTGAGTATCACTAACTGGTAACCTCAAAATTCAATATGGCTGCCTGTACATGTAGTGAAAACCGTAGTAAATACTTTTTAATAGCACTTCTGTCTCATTTGTATCTCATAAATCAGCCATGCATGCAATATTGCCCAGCTTCTATCTGTAGATGGCATTTGTATGTACAAAATACAGCATAATGCTTTGTTTTCAACTGGTATTGTAGTGAATAACCTGGCTGGATCCTGGCTTTCTGACCTGTATACCGGTACGCTTCTGCTTGGGAACTTGGGAACTTCCAACTTCTGAAAAATGTGTTCATACAATCTGCTCAGAAAACAATATAGATGCCCACAGTAGACTGACATTTTCACACTTTACGGTCATCTTTACAAGAAGCTCATTAACAAGTTACTGCAGCTGCTTGCCATGGCTGAGTAAGATGGTGCATATTAATAATCGGTTGGAGTAAACTAGTGAGCTAATATCAATATCCTTTTCTTCATTGTAATGATGATTTGAGGACAGGAACTAGTGTTGCCACTATACTTTAAAACAAAACTTTAAATAAGATCAATATTTGATACTATTGTAGCCACTAACCCGCTAGTAATTCAGCTAGCTTGTTAAGTGAACTAGTCAACTGTGATGATATTTTTTTCTGTAAATTAATATGTAACAGGTATGCAGGTAACACATATTTTGCTACAAAGACCAACAGATAATGTTAGCTGCCAGCTAGCTCAAGAGCTCAGAGTGAATGATGATCTGCAGGGCTCTATTTGTCTCAGCTAAGTAGCTATAGACAATAAGATCACTCATATGTCTATTCATCATATACATGTTTTTATGCTACATGTAGCCTTTAGCCTCTGCCAGCATGCAAACCTATCAGATAATTTTTGCCGGTTAGCTTGTTTAAAAGCTAGCAAGTGTTTAAATTATGACCTATAGGGCTCTATGTGTTTTTTAACTTAGCTGATGTAACATAACAGTTTGTATGTGTAAATGTCACATACATGTTGTAATCATACACTTATCATATTTAATGCTATATGTAGCCTCTTCTGAGAGGACAGTCACATCCTAAACTGCATACTACCACACTAAATAGTATGTAAAAATAGGACACTGCCATAAAATGTGGACTCTGTATTGTAGTATGTAAAGTATAACAGTGTGTTATTTGAAACACACCTCTCCTTCACTAGCCTAGTAAAGTTCAGAAATCTAGGTGTGTCAAAACAAGTGCAAGTGGAAAGCATTGTTAAAACAAAAAGTGTTGATACTGTGGGAAGAGAGTATTGTTTCAAAATGTTTGGTTGACTTTTTTGAGTTGACTTTTTTGACAAAACTAACAGATCCTACAGCTGAAATAAAATATTTGTATTTCAAGCAGTAGCATTAGCCCTCTTTCTTCACCAGCTAGCATAATAGCCTGAATATCTACAATAAAAAGCAGTTTAGAAAGTATTCAAAAATAAAATCTCACTCTAAAGACTACTTTATCACTGCTAGAGGCAAGCAAGCACAGTTAGCATAGATGGTTAAATTAGCAATGGCTTATTTTTTTTTCTTCTGGCTGCAGTGTCTCTTTAAAAATGCATGTGTGTGCTAGAACAAAGAAAATCCTGTTGAATTACTTTATATTAAATGTTTAACACATCCTGAGGCTCTTACTAATGCAAGAGTCTAAACCCACAACTGCGTTTTCTAGTAAATTAAGAAATAAATATATATGGCGCAAAGTTCTTTTATGGCACTTTCAGTACAAAATACTCTAGGCAGAGCTATAATTGCACTTGATGTACTGTACACAGGTCTACATTGAAATCATGACTCATCAACGAACAACACAACAGGGGGAAAATAAGTGAGAGCAGAGAGGAGCATCACATATGGAAAACAGTATCAACAGTGTGAGATCTTTCACTTCAAAGCAGCACTATCCTGAATGACCCTATCACAGGGCAAATCCACAGATTCAAAGTGTTGTCTGCCACTGAGCTCTAGATAGGCTCATTAATGTCTAGTATAAAGGCATCTCTCAGAGCATGCTTGTTCCCTGCCAGCCCTGGGGCGAGAACAAAAAAAAACAAAAAAAAAATAAAACAAATAAGAAAAAAACAGCACTTGAACGCTTCTGCCTCGAATAAATCAAACACATTCACTCTGGCGTAGAACGGTGCTTTAATGACAAAAGCAACAATTTAGCATGCATCACTACAGTTTTCATTGCAGGAGTTCATTTTTCCCCAAAAAGACAAAATTTCAGGCTTTTTTTTTTGAGAGAGAGAGAGAGAGAGAGAGAGGGAGAGAGAGAGAGAAATGTGTTTTTCAAAGTACTGCACTTGAAGAGGCATAGTGGGCCCTGGAAATGAGAGCTCATTACAGGAGATCTTGTTTTTCTGCCTTTTCTACAAGTATAGCATGTGAAGAGGGTGTCCCATAATTGAAGACAAAGCCTTAATGTTAAAAAAAACTCACAAATCCTCAAAAACTGAGATGAAGAAGAAAAATCTCAGCACTTACTTTCTTGTTGATTATCTACGCTCCACACACTTGCAGGCCATTATACCCTTGCCTGCATTAAATCCAAAAACCCCTCTTGCTAAGACTATTTTTAAGTGAAAACAGGCCTCTGTGAGTGAATCGTGCACCTCAGACCTCATTAAATCTTGATCCTTAGTAGATACTTCCTGTCCAAAACCTTATTATAACACATTCTGCAAGAACTCCACTGTGATATTAGCTTCTAGCTTTGCTGTTTTAAAACAGAGCATTACTTAAACCAGAGGCAAAGCAAAATGAGTGATATCTGATTAATAAGGTTGGTTTGTAAAGATGGGAAAACAAGATTTCATGAGATTTTTTCTTGTGCTATCCAGCTTCTGCCGTACTTGCAGTCCAACCTGACTGGGTTCAAGCAGCTGGAGATTCTGAACTTCAGGAACGGGAGTGTAGTGGTCAACAGCAAGATGAAATTTGCCAAGTCTGTGCCATACAACATCACCCAAGCCGTCCACTGCGTTCTGGAGGACTTCTGTAATTCAGCTGCCCACCGTGTAGACATACAGATCGACAGCCATTCACTAGATGTGGAACCAGGTTTGCACACTATTTGCCAGTGTTATACTGTTTAAATAATTACACCAGTTGTGTTATTATAGAGGGTATCATTGAGCATCTCTGAGCTAGCTGCTTGATAAATGATGGGAAGTTCGATGTGCATGGTGCCACAATCAACATTCAGAAGAACACTTTTGGCCCAAATGTCAGGAGATTACAAGTTCTATCTGCAATGACGCCACAACCATCCATGGCCAGGATACTGAAAGAGCAAAATTGCATAATTGCAGTGAGGAATGTGCCTCCCTCTTCCCCATTACTTGACACAATGTGAACCGACACTGGTGATGATGTAACAGAATTGGCAGTTAGTGTTGAGCTGTCCAATGTTGTTTTGTTAGCAGCAGTTTAAAAAAGATTTAATTTGCTTTACATGATTAAACACGTTCACCTTATCAGCTTGGTTGCATTGTGTGGGATTGGCAGGTGAAAATAGGACACAGTTCAATTGTGGACAGCAACTTGGTGAGCAAAACAAACAGGAGAGGAGAGGAGAGAAAATCAACAAATCAAAGAAGAATTAGAAAAGAAGAATTTTTGCCTTTTATTACATGATTTCATGAATTATGTTTGATATGATCAGAACCCAAGATTAACAAGAAAGAAGTCAATTTTGATTTTGCATTGACTTTAACAATACTTCTGAATGAACCTTACAGCATTTACACCATTCTAGGGGTTACAAGCTATTTTCTAAGTGAAACTCCTTTCGCTTTTGTCTCAGCCCCAGTGTTTTGTGCCTTTATCTTTAGTTTAATTCCCTAAAGACAACATGCAGGCAAAGCACACACTGGTTCAACACTTGAGTTCATCAATAAAGATTATAGATAGAGATGGTGGACAGTAAGTCCACAAACTTACTCTTTCTTCCGGCGCCGACACGAGTGGCAGCCCAACCAGTAGCTCTGTCCTTTTTCCTTTCTTTTTAATTTTTTTTATTTTTATCGTTTAAAATAATTCCCTCGGGATCAATAAAGTATCTGTCTATCCATCCATCTATCTATCTAAAAACAAGTTCATTCAAATTGCTTTGGGCAAGGCATTCTGGGTACTCATTAGAGCAAGCGGCCTGCCCCTGTCCTTAATAATTTCACACTGCAGTGGCATGGTTAAAGTGAAAAAAGTGAAAGAGGCTATTCTGTAGGAGGCCATTCATTAATACTAATGTAATCCAATTTACCCATTCCTCTAGGTGATCAAGCTGACCCTTGCAAGTTCCTGGCCTGCAACGAGTTTTCCCGCTGCGTGGTAAACCGTTGGACGAAGGAGGCAGAGTGTCTGTGTGAACCGGGATACATCACAGTGGACGGACTGCCCTGCCAGAGCCTCTGTGTCGTCCAGCCTGATTTCTGTCTCAATGGCGGAGAGTGTGAAATTGTACCAGGGCATGGCGTGGCTTGCAGGTACCTCACCATACACGTATAAACAAGAGTAAAATGCACTTTCAGTATAATGCATTCCAGGAACTGTACTTCACACGAATCTCTGAAGTTTTACTCACTTGACCACAGCTTGATGCCAAACAGCATGGCAATCCATGCGAGATCTTGCTACTTGGCATCGTCACATCATAGCTCAATCAAGTTTCTGACTGTACGTTGGCAAACTTGTTTACCTAGCAGTGGACATTTTTTCATTACTGTTAAAATGAAATCTTGTCTGTGTACATGTGAGAACACTAGAGGAGCAATACACACCCATATTTACATCCAGAATATTCTATCTTTGCAGGGACTCATGTCTTGTATTTGTCATTACCACTAGCTAATCCTAGCTTACTTTACATCAACATTTTAATGATAAAAAAACAACCACTGTGATGTAAGTAAACATTTTTGTCTCATAATAATTTTTTAATGTGTAGTGTGTGTTATCAGCTTAATATGTTCAGCTTCAGAAAATTCTAGAAGAAGCATTTTGTTTATTTTTTCTTTAGAAGACAATGCTTGCTAGAAAGATAAAGCCAGTGGAACCAATTTTAGGAGGGAAAAATAAGTCGGTGACTTCAGGAAGTCCTACATAAGCTACTGACTGTAAATGTAACCAAGTTTTTAATCAGTTGTACTTAATGGAACACAACACCAGGGCTTTTTACTAACGCAGCCACTGTTCATATGATACATACAAGGTTCACATCTAGAAAAGGTTTTAAAAAAAGGAAAATAAATAATAATTTTTAAAAAATAGTTCTCATGCATCAGTGTGGCCTGACACCTACATAAGCGCCCCTAATGACAAGTGACAGAAATTTGCATTTACATTTATAAAGGCTGTTTCACCTGAGCAAGCGTTTGATGGAATAAGCCTGTATAAATGTCTATGTAGTCTTGTTGTCATGAAAGACTTATGAAGCCTTATAATCGCTGCCCTACAGTAAAGTGTTATCACTGGTATTCTCACTAGGTATTTGCTCCTTGGTCTTAACACGTCTCTTAGGATCCTGGGACCCTGCAACGATAGAAAAACAAGTGCCATTACTTAAGACATTAAAGACACAACGTTAACAAAAAGAGCTTAATGAAATACCTGCTCTACGTGTTATCACATGAGTTGATGCTCTAACTGTCTCTCTTGACCCTTTTAGATGTCCCGTAGGTAAATTCTGGCACTTTAACGGGGAGAGATGTGCCGAGTTGGTCTCCGTGCCTCTAGACCCTTTTCTTTTCCTAGCCTGCCTCGTGGGGGCCCTCACCTTTGTTTTTGCCGTCATTGCACTCTTGATATCTATGTACAGGAAATGTGTACGGACCAGAAAGACACTGGCTTTAGTGTAAGCAGGTCTTTTTTCGTCAAATTTCACTGTGTTGACATTTCTTTCTGCCTATTTGGTTGTATGTTCTTCATGCACTTACACACAGTGATCGTCTTGGCTGTTACAGACAAACCTACCTCATCTCTAGAATTCCACATCTCTAACACTGGTCAGTCTGGCTTTAACGCTAGGTGGTCTTGGTCAAAAGGTTCAGAGTTATTCAATGGATTATTAAGGCAGAAGCTATTTGGAATTTAATTTCACACCTCTGCACTAGTAGAGGTGAGATATTATCAGTGTGGTTCCAGGTGCTTCTTCTGTCTCTACTTGATTTTTTCACCATTATGTCTTGTTATGGGAGCATAAAATAATCAGAATGTCTTAATTTGTAAAAAAAAAAAAAAAAAAAAGGTAGTCATAATGAGGACATAAATATAACAATCACTTATTAAAATATTAATAGTAATATTGTGAAAATAAGGGAAAATAAATGAACACATCTACAGAGAACAAACCTCTACACATTTAATGCACAATTCCTATTTTTTAACTAAATTTAACATATTGGTAAACAAAATAAATAAATAAAATTCAACCTGTGCAAAACGGACAGCTCGTTTTATAAATAAAAAATATCAACTGAATAAAAATTGCCCACTAAAATTGTGTTACCAGGAGAGGATGTGTACTTATTTTCTCTTAGAAAATCGTTAAAAGACTAGGGATATTCAAAGGTATGCATGAAACTGTACATCTGTTTATGTATGTTTTTAAAACTTTTTTATTTGAATCTTTATTACTTATATACTTCATCTGTCCTGCATTTTAAAGGAGAACTATATTCCCAAAGATATCTGCTAACTAATTTAGTGATTGAAATGTGAAATATTTTAAAATTAAATTTCATTTCATTATAGAGAATGAAATTATCTTTACAGTAGTGGTTAATAAAACTAAGTGTTGCATTGTCTTTAGCAGAAATACTATATACATATATACATACACATATACACTATATACTATCCAACCAATGAACCTACACATGCCTTCTTTTTAATATGTAATGTTAATAGTAAAATAATGGTAAAATTGAAAAGAAAAAAAAAATTCTATGAGGAAGATTTTGCCTCAGATCATCCTACATATGCTTCTCTAACCTCCATCGAGCTCTCTGTATAAGGCAAATTACAAGGTTTGTCTCTGGAATGGCATATTTCCCATCAAACTGTTCTGAATGACTTCATTTACATCTTAATTTGGAAGGTATTCAGTAGAAATGGTTGGAATTCACGTTTAACTGATTCATTTTACAACCAAATAATCCCCAGATCAGGAATTCTGAGGATACTTCTTTCATGTTTAAGATATTACTTTAATAATAAATAACTAATTAAAAAATTATAAACTGGGATTGGGAAAGTGTCACTTTCAGGAAAGCAGTATAGAGGCATCTAGATCCTGCAAGCTTTTTACAAGTTGTAATATGTCGTGGAAGAGAGTGGTGGTGTCCTACTTTTTTCTGAATTCACCCAATATGCAAAACGCTCATTAGTGGCATCATGGATTTATTGGATTATATGTGGCTACGACTTTTTAACAGAAATATTCTTACTAAATGATCTAGTTTTTTGCAGTGTGTCCACAGTCATTTATAATGGTCTAATCACATTTATCAAGAATGCAGAAATACTTTCTCTGTTTTCTCGTGCCTCAGTGCTGCTCTGTGCCTCTTTTTGGTTATAATGGTAAAGCCCATGTAACAGTATCCTTTTTTGGATGGGAGAACAGGGCTACCATGGCCAGGTCAAGCTTCTCTGGATTACCCACTGAACCTTTCACATGTTCTGTATAATCCTTCAGCAAGTAAGCAGAGTAAAACCTTTAAAGCAAGAGAACAGCACAAAGTCACATGTCTTTGGTTCACTGTTCCACACAGTACTGTTCTAGTGAACAGCTTATTCACATCTATTGGTCACCAGCCACTGATCACAGTTCAGCCTGTAAGAGTAAATAACACTTTTGTTCATAAAATACAAACCCTGTATCTAGAAAAGTAGGGAGGTTTCAAAATGCAGTGAAAACAAAAATCTGATGTTAGTTCACATGGACCTTTAGTACAGAGTACTTTAGAATATTTTCAATAGTTTTACTGACCAACTTAATTGTATTTGGTAAATATACACAATTTTAGAATTCGAATGCTCCAGCACACTCAAAAATTGGGACATTAAGTTAAATTAAGATTGAAATGTGCAATATTCAAGTAACACCAGTTCGAAAGACTCCACATTAAGCAGGCTAATTGGTAACAAGTGAGGTATCTTGACTGGGAATAAAAGTGGCATCCAGCAAATTTGTTTTTGCAAGCAAGGATGGGTCTACAGCAAATAATGTTGTGAGGGCAAGGTTGTAAACCACTGTTCATCATTTTCGGGTCCTCATGTGGCACTGCCTAAGAAACCCATTGAAACTATTAGAAGAAGACTGTGAAACCATGTGCTGAGGTCAGATAAGTCATTTCAGCTTGTTCTCAGTTAAAAAAAAAGGCATTGAGATCTCTGTGCCAAAGGGGAAAATGGCCATCCAGATTGTTGTGGAATGAGTGAGTTGCATGTATGTGAAGGTAGTGTTGACTCTGAGATATTAAGATTTAAAAGAGAGAAATATGCAATCATCAAGGCAACATCTTTTTCTGGTACGTCCATGCTTGACCACATTCTGCACAGGCTATAACAATGTGGTTTTGTCAACACAGGGTTGCCTGCTACCAGTCCAGATTGGAAATGCTTGGCACAAGTCATATATCAAGAAAGAATGTACAAAATGTCCAGTTGCAAAACTATTACAATTAGTCTCCTCAGTTCCAAAACTATTTAAAAATGTTATTAAAAGGAAAGGTGAGATAACACAATGGCAAACATGCCTCTGTCACAATTTTTATTGGGTGTATTACAGCAGATTCTATGTATATACTTACAAAATGCAACGAAGTTGGCCAGTAAAACACTTGAAAATCTTTGCTTTGTACTTTTTTGTCAATTAAATAAGGTTCAGGTGAATTAATATATCACAGTTATTTTATTCTATTTTGAAAAATATCCCAACTTTACTGGAAATGGGGTTTGTACATGAACCCATTTAAATGGCCGGGACATGCTAGCGGGTCCAAGCTTCCGTTAATATAAGTCTGCTAATATAAGGAGGACAGTTTTCTATGTTGATACAGTGATGTTAATACGTGAAGTTCAGGTTATGACCTACGTGATTCAACATAATAAAAGCACACTCCTGACCGGATGTGCTTTATCCAAAAACTAACATAGTAACCTCAAACTAACATGCACAATAAAACTACATTTTCCACACAACACAAAACATTTTGTTACATTCCTAGGTAGTTACTGAATAAAAACAGATGTAAGAGTGTTATTATTGTATATAATATTATACATATATAATATATTGTATTATAGTCGTAATTTTGTAAATGTATGTGTTATTGCTGTAATTTATTTCTAACCAAATGAAGATTTTGAAGAAATTGCCAGTTGATAATGGCTGGTTGCTGCCAACATGCTCTCTAACTTGGTTTAACTGGACTATATCCTACCCTCTCTGCCCACAATGAGGTCACCAGGTTATGCCAATAATACTCACAATAATTAAAACACAGAAAATATAATGCATGAAATTATATGGCATTATGCTAGCACTTATATACCAAAGTATTTTAAGATAATTAATTATAACAACCTAACTTCTCTTTTGCTCTTACAAATAAGCTGTTTTTGTTACTGTGTCTTTAAGATATATGTAAATGATGTCTGTTCTGTTTGGCTGCCTTGTATTGTGCCTCATTCAAAAAGTAGTCCTGGCTAAAACACTCCTTATGACATCAACATAACTAGGTGGATTAATGCCATGGTAGGCTGAAGTGGGCATATACTATGTACATGTAAACATGCTGGTTTTTGTGACA
Source organism: Arnoldichthys spilopterus (assembly GCA_037974385.1). NCBI lineage: Eukaryota > Metazoa > Chordata > Actinopteri > Characiformes > Lepidarchidae > Arnoldichthys > Arnoldichthys spilopterus. The sequence continues at coordinate 17,780,621 of JBBPDA010000152.1, read as the reverse complement.
TCACGAAACCAGGGATTTTGAAATGGAGTGGTATATAGTTTCCCTATGTAGACTAGAAATTAGTATGTTTCAGAATTTATGCAGTGTACTTTACCTAAGTCTTATTTCAGCAAAAAGCAAGACAAATCCATTTTTCCACAATAAGGGGCCTTAAACTTTATGTAAAGGCACAAACAACTGGCAAATCTTCACAATTGCAGGACTGTGTCTAATTCTTAGTATAAACAAATGCTGAGATGACTGGAGTAACTAATGTGAAAATGACTATTTGTTATTGTGAACACGAAATGCAACCTCTGCATTTAACCCATCACACGTCCACACTTGGAGCAGCGGGCAGCTATCAACAGCACCCAGGGAGCAGTGTAGCGGGACAGTACCTTGCTCAAGGGTACCTCAGTAGTCCCTGGGTTGGGACTCGAACCTGCGACCTTCAGGTCTTAAAGGCAGTGTCCTAACCACTAGGCCACCACTGCCCACTGCCCAACGTTATGCACTTTATGAATATTGCCTGAATTCATCCCTTCATACAATCAAAGCCCTACAGGACAGGCCTGTGCTTAATTAAAGCTCCCTGCTGTTCCAAAGTAGTGAACTAAAATTGACTTATTAGTCATCACAAGCACACTCAATCACACAACAAAATGTAACCTCCTGCATTTAACCCATCACATGTGCACACACGGAGCAGTGGGCAGCTATGAGAAGCTGTGGTACCTTGTTTAAGGATACCTCAGTGGTACCCAGGTCAGGACCTATCTTCTGTTCACAAGGGTAATGTCTTAACCACTACTACCACTGCCCTAGGACAGTCAGTTGGGAAAGGTCAGTTCTGGGACTGCCAGAAAGCTACATGTGATCAACATTCAGGTATTATGACACTGACACCATTTTATAAATGCTGAACATTAAAATAAAAGCTTTAACGTTGCTTTGCACTGTACATAGGCCGCACCTCCACATCTGTTGAAAATTCGAATGACGTTTTTCATATATTTAACACATTTTAAGGGGTTAAAATAATGGAAGCTGACATCCTTCCGATGTGTCATTAAACTGGGTTAAATATTGGATTCAAAAGACAGGTTTTCCCAAAAGAGGATACTGCAAAGCAGCTCAAACATGGGCTTTCCAACAATTTACTTGTTTTGTACATAGATATCCTTACTAATTCATCTTCTTTACAGAAATCCTCTTGTCATGCTCCACCCCCTGTGGTTGTCCCCTTGGGATAATGTATTGTTGACACTGTATTTTTTTTCCTTATCCATTCCTGTACTATGTCTTTATTCCACACTTTACGCATTTCTATTTCTGTTTTGGGAAAACTGGCGTCCCTCTAATGGAGCATTCATCTCTTTTATAGAAAACGCGACACCACCACATTGCCAGGTCTGACAAGTTAATCACATAGACAGCAGATCTCGACAGTGTTATAGCCCTCATTGAGGTATGGATGCCGTAAGGCAGCTATTTTTTGTTCCCCCCCCAGTATTGGCAATACCTGCTAATATTACCAATATAACACTCAAAACCCATTAGTCTCACAGGTGGTAGTGCCTATCCTGAAGCCTGACTCATTGTTCAACTCCTTAAGATTGAACCAAAGCAGATTGTTGAATTATGTGGGCTATTTTCTGAAGGTGGGAAAAGACTTTGGATAAATATTGGTGCAGCTAGAAGGCAGAAGCAAAGGTAGCGGCTTTCTCAGACTAAGGCATTAATTATGCCCAAAAAATCTAATGAACAGAGTGAATCTACACAAATGTAGTCAATCTGCAACTACATGCTTCACTGAAGTAGAGATGGCATAATACCATCTTTTCTGCTCTGTACCATCAGGACCTGCAAAGCCCTCCAGAGAAGGTCTAATTATTTCTGTGAAATAAAAACATACATCTATGTTTAGTTAATTTGTATGTAACATAATCATCATGCGTGTAGTCCACATATCATTTTTAAAGTTTACAACTGAACAGGAGAAAAAACTGGAACACAAATGTTCAATCAGGACTTCTTTTCCACTGGGTCTAGGTAGATACAGCCATGCAAGTGGTCTCCATCATGTAGCTACCAATGTAATCAAGCAGGCACATCTTGGTTTCCAATGGGTGGGACCTTTTTAATGATAAAAATAAATACAAAATAAATAAAACAAACAAAACCAAAAGAAAGACCAAACACTATAAGCCTTCTAGAAATCATAGATGTCACTGATTGGGAATCCAAGCCTTAGCTTAACAGAAAACAGTTGTGGCAGCGTTGTGCCTTTACTGAGTCACTGTAAAACTAATACCTACAAGTTTAAATATGTTTATTTATTAAAAGACATACCTTTTTCAGCTTCAGATGTTCATGTCTGATCATGAATCCCCAATAACATAGAGTTAACATATCACTAGAATCCCATTAGGGTGCAATAAGAAGTTAGCAGTAATTGACAAGTTTTGATAATCATGGCTTTATCTGAAGGCCCTGTTCCAATAGTCAGTTTATAAATGCTGATATTAAAACACTGACTATGTTGATTCATATGTATCATTTTCTGCTAATAGCTGCCAGAAACCGATACCATGAATCGAATGGGTGCTGTCGGTCTGAAGTGTGATTCTATAATTTTGCCAAGTTTATGCAATTAATGAGTAATGGAAGCTTGTATCCCACCAGTTGACTTATTTCCAAAGTTACTGGTGTTATATGATATTATCTACAAAAATGGATTAAAGCTCATTGCATAGCTAAAATCATTAGTAGCCATCCTGAATCATGTACTTTTGTTCATGTTTACAGAGACAGTAAGTCATACAATCTCAGAAAGAGATTTAGGTATGACGTTAGATGCTAATTTTATGCTTTTTAATGCTAAAGATTTTTTGGTATAAACTATTACACCATTACAGTCACTATGGCCTTCATACACAAAAGCAAACCTCAGACACTAATGTGTCTTGGTGCATTGACTACATTTTAGAGAAATTGTCTCAGTGAAGGCTTAGAATAAAGGTTTTTGAGACTTGAAGTAACCTCACACCAGGAAACACAAGAAATCCTGCTAGACGTGCTAGCATATGGCTGGTAATTACACCGGTGTGGGATTTCCAAACCTACTGGCTTGAGTTCTGGAACTTACACTATGTTCTAATCCCAATGTTTTTACAGGTTGCGAAGCTACTCAGACATTTTACTGGGGGTTAAAGTTAATTACAGCAGACCGACTTTGACGCTAAGTCATTAACAGTACCATACTTGAGCCTCTCTCTCTGTTTGTTGGTCATTCACTCCAATTGCCAAACTCTGTCAATGGCAGAACAATCCACGAAAGCTAGAAATGTTCATCAAAACATTCCCAATAGGCTAAAATGGTGCAAACCCTGAGCCTTTAAATGAGCTTATAGTTATAAGGGCAGCTGTTCAGCTATTAAACTGTAATGCATCATTACATAACCATATGAAATGTGTAACAATTTCTAAAATAAATGAAACAATGTTTTTTTTTGCCTTTCTTTTCACAGATCCAAGACTGCTGAATGAGTTCAGGACTTCATAATATGAGAGCGTTAGGAATGTGAAAGCTGATAATGAACTGTTTTATTCTGAGAAGGCTGTCATTTTAGTGTGCTACAGCAATAGACTACTGCCTATGAAATTGAAACTACTGAAATTTACAAAGCCTGGCACTGGAGCAATGTATGTGTTTTTGTGTTGGTGGGTTGGGGTAGGGGGTTACAAAAGGGGTATCCACATTTTCATGTGACTACACAAAGTCATGAAGGATTTATCAGCAAAAAGGAACAGAAGTCAAAGGGGATTACATCAATTTGGTCAAGGTGGGGACCCTAAAGGACTGTTCAGAGATGGAAAAACTTTTTTTTTTAGCTATTGTTTTCCTCACAATGAGGCCCTCATTGTTCTGTTCATTCTGGGAAAGATGATGTGTTCAAAAATCGCTAACTTGCTTTCAATGTTCTCGAACAAAATGTTGTGGGTATTTTTGTTGTTTTGTTTTATCAGTGGTGTGCTTTTGGTTTTCTAATCGTTTTAAAATAGCACCCTAGCCTGGTGTGAAGGCTGAAATGAAGTCCAGCCAAAATTGGAGTGGTATTACAAAAAAGGATCAGTCATTTGCATTTGTTTGATAGCAATCTCCATTCATTATTCTTTGCTGTAGTTAAGGATTGTGGAAATTCTCTAGCTTCTTTGGTTTACATTGTTAGAGTTAATAGCTTTTTGCTGTTAATTGTTCATACGGCGTCGCAGTACGGCCATTGTCATGCTTCAAAGCCTCTTTGTGTATAGTGATGGATTTTAAATGCGGCGATGCCGATGGGAAAGTAGAGAGGATGATCATTTTTGTTTTCTTTTATAAACTTTGCACTGTGTGAAAATTAAAATTATTTTTCCAATTTAACTTAAAAGCTTTCGTTTCTTCTTCAAGAGCGAGGACAAAATACATAGCTGATCATTTTTGTTTTTGTACAGAGTGAAGCGTTATATGCAGAAGTGTTTACTTTCATTTTAACCACACCATTTAAAAAGCATCCGTCAGCACACGTAGGCGCACACGCACACACACACGCACACACAGTCAGTCTAAGAAGAGAAAAACAATTTCAGTGATTTGGTCATTTATTTCATCAGATATTTTAAAAACTATATGGGAGTCACAGGGTTTTTTATGGTTGATACATACTCCAGTCTTACTACTTCAGCAGAGGCTTCTCCAACATCAGCGGCAATGAAGTTATGACCAGTGAAATTAGAACATATATCTATTATTTATTGCAGAATTATTTCAATGAATTAAGAACATTAATTAGCTGATTTGATTCTAAAAAGTTTGGTAAACCAAAGCTCACACCTGTCCTTCCTTACACATGAGTAAACTATCATCCCTAACCATGAAGTGATGTGTTTTTTTTAACACTGTGGATGGCCCAATGGGAGCAACTCCATGCTCCCACACCAACCAACACACAAACCCATGTACACCTGAGGAGAGCAGACTAATGGGGGGATGCATTTTCGTCATTTGTGCTAAAAAGAGAATGGTACCCCCCCACACCCCTTGTCCCCCCTCAAATCACAGACTGCTCATAACCAACAGTTCCAAGGGCAGTGTCAGCTTTACAGTAACACTTAAAGGCAGTGTTCATAGCACCACATAACGTACATAAGCCTTTAATAACTGACTAGCCTTGCCATACTTTGTCAGTCCCAGTGTCTGGTTAATTCAACACCTTTGACACTTCACCCCAAACAGTGGAAGGACAAGGTAATTCCAGAATTCAGAACTTGACATCAAAAGTTGGCCTATGACCGATCCCCTGCTAGAATGTAAGCTTTTCTATTATTTATGTGGATTTTCACATAGCCTTATAAACACTGCCCATAAGTAGTGCTAGAGTGTTCGTTTCCTGCTGTATAAGGAGACACTGATCATTGCCATCATAAAGCTATACATTTAAATTTGCATATTACTGTAGATTTCAAAGAGTTTTGGGATTAACACAGAAGCCAATACCAATTTTATCATGAAAATATATCTGTGCATTTCCAAAGAAACATCATTCAGTACAGTCACATCATCACGGTCAAAACAAACCTCCCATAAAATTGTAGCAAAAATGTTTTCAACTTAAATGCATATTAAATTCCTTAGTTTCTATAGCAACATAACAGTGGTAGCCAAAAGTCTGAGACCACCATACAAATCTGGAATGACTTTTATTAAAAACGTTTTAGAATATTTAAAAAAAATGTACATTTATATTTCGAAAATTTCAAATATAACGAGTTAAATCAAGAAATATTCCAGATTCTGAGTTCTTTCTGGGACACTGCTAAGGCCATTCGTATCTGACCTGATCTGAGGGTTTTGAGTAGTTGAGAGTAGTTGAGTAATTGAGAAACTTGAGTAGTTTGAGTGCATGCAGTCATTATTCTCATCCTCAATTTAATTTGAGTGGGCAGTGGTGGCCTAGTGGTTAGGACACTGCCTTTGAGACCTGAAGGTCTCAGGTTCGAGTCCTTGCCTGGGCACTACTGAGGTACCCTTGAGCAAGGTACCGTCTCGCTACACTGCTCCCTGGGCGCTGTTGATAGCTGCCCGCTGCTCCACGTGTGCACGTGTGATGGGTTAAATGCAGAGGTTGCATTTCGTTGTGGTGTTTGAGTGTATTCACAATGACAAATAGTCACTTCACTATTTATCTTCATTTATTTTCTTTAAATGCAAATAAACTTATATACAACACACAATCATTTGTCAGCATGTTAACCTATTCTAGGTTTGTTTAAAACTTGTACTTATGTATATTTGTAATTATACTAATATAACAAGGTGTTTTATTGACTAAAAACAATGTTCACATAAATAGGTTTGAAATTTTATTAATGCCTAAAACTGTTACACAGTACTGTATTTTGACCTATGAAAGAAGAGGCATACAGACATTTTTCACATTTTTGCCTTTACACTTTGTTGTGTGCAAAGCAATGCAACTTGATGTTAAAGCAAAAGTACAGCAAAGTCACCAATACATGGAATTTTCAGTTCAAGTGAATTAAGAACAACCGTTTTTTAAGAAAAATGTATCAGTCTCTCTTTGCAATGCATATGGTTAAGGTGGATATGACTGTGTTTATCTGGAGCCTAAGCTTTAGGATATGTTTCCTGTAAAACTGAAAACTGAAACTAATTATTACTAAAAGATAAACCGATCTATTGATTTAATGTAGGCAGCATGCCTTTTGCATTGTCAGTTAACACTAAAAAACATTTGTCAAGTGTATAAAAAATTTTTTTGTGCTTTGTTGTTTGCACTCATGTAGGCTTATTGTAAGGTTCAGTCTTGTCTGGGTTCGTTTTGTTTTCCTTGGCCATGTGTACGTCTTGTGTTTTGTTTATGTTTTAGCCATGCCCTTGTCCCGCCTTAGCTCCTCTCTGTTCACCTGGCCCTTGTTTGTTCACTCCTCCCTTGCCCAGGTGTATCTTGTCTTGTCTCTGCATTTAGTCTCTTGTGTTTGGTTTTGTCTTCTTCAGTTACTACTGTTTCTACTGTTTGATTGTGCTGCAATATGTACTCGGTCTCTTGTTGTGTTCATGTTTGGTTTTCTTAGTCTTTGTTTTGTAAGTACTTTTGTTATTGTTCTATCTTTGTGTTAGTTCGTTGTTTAAATAAATCTTCATTACTACCCAAACCATGACAGGAGAACTGACCTAAAATGGAAGTAGCAAGCAAAGTGACTTTTTACAAGCTGGGAGTTGCAATGGTGGATGACTGGCAGCGCCAAGGAGGGGACCTGGCTGAGGGCTTCAAGGTCCTTGTCCTTGTTCTATTTGTTATGTGTATTGTTTTCAGGCTTTGTGGAGCCCCGGTGTGGCTCCTTTTTGGTATTGGATTATGTAAGGTTCTGTCTTGTCCCGCCTTAAATCCTCCCTATTCACCTGGCCCTTGTTTGTTGACTCCTCCCTTGCCCAGGTATATCTTGTCTTGTCTCTGTATATTTAGTCTCTTGTGTTTGGTTTATTCTTGGTCAGTTCTTTGCTGTTTCCCTCTTCTGTGGTCCTGCTGTGATATGTACCCAGTCTCTTGTTGTATTCATGTTTGGTTCTCTTAGTCTTTGTTTTGTAAGTACTCTAATTATTCTATCTTTGTGTTAGTTCGTTGTTTAAATCTTCATTACTATCTTAAAGCTTGCACTTACTTCCAACAAACCCAAAGCTTATGATCTTTATTTTAAAGTTATGATCTGACTCTTAATAATGTGAACACTTTTGTCATTCTCCCTGCTAATCAATAGCTGGAAGGTGATGTTTTCTCATGTGAGGTATTCCACTGTCCTCCTGCCGCTGCCACTCGGGGCTGAGCGGGCTATAAGTCCTATAAGCCTATAAGTCAATGTCATCCGCAGTAACTAGTAGAGAGAGGGGCCCCTGCTGAATACGCATGTCAGATTAATGATTTCTCATCACTTAAGGTGCAAGCTCCTCTGGCTTGTGACCATAGATAAACTGTGAGTGTGAAGGACTCATTATCTGCACCGGCATATCAAGCTCACAAAAGCCTAGCTTCAGCCAACCCCAGCTACAAATACAGAAATGCATTGTCAAGTTCAAATACAGAAACCTGTTTCAGAGAAAAGCATTGAAAAGCCTGGGCCTAAAGAAAACAAAGTACATTTGGGTTTAGAGGACTGGAGCTATTCACAGTTGACTATAGGTCCAAGGCAGGGTATACCCAGGACAGGAGGCTAACAGAGAGACAACCAATCACACTCACACGTATGGGGAATTTAGAGTGTCCAATCAACCTGCTGCAAGGACAGTGGGAGGAAACCCATGCAAGCACAGATGGAGTTTGCAAGCTCTGCATGAAAAGGCACCAAAGGCCAACTTGGCCATCAAACCCAGGACATTCTTGCAACAATGCTAACCACAGCATCAGTCTGTATATATACTCTATATATATATATATTTATATATATGTGTTGCCCTGCGATGGGTTGGCCTCCTGTCCTGGGTGTACCCTGCCTTAGGCCCGCAGTCAGCTGGTATTGGCTCCAGCTTCCCCGTGACCCGGAAACGGAAAAAGCGGTTGGAAATTGATGGATGGATGTATATATATGTATATATAACTAAACTTCTAAATTCCATACTGGTTTTAACCCTAACTCTAACAAACCCAACTCTAAGCCAATCAGATTTTGGCACCTGGACCTGAATCTGTCTCATAATCAGCAATTTTAGTTTGATACAAGATTACATATTCACTTCAAATTCAACACCAGTGTGTAGAACTCACCTCAGCATACAACAATAGCTGATGTGTGTCTGCAGGCTGACCACATATTTGACAAGTATTGTGGTAGTGGTGTAAGTGCGGAGAGGGTGGCAGAAGTAGGACACCCCCATGTGAGTAATTGTGATAGTGGTGACATTTCACACAGCCCATACCACTGCCCAGGCTGCGCCCTCGGTTGCTGAAATCTGCTATTGTCCGCACCCCTCAGTCTGCACGGCATGAGGTCCCTCGTATTGTCTGCTGGCCTGAACATCAATATGAGGTAGAAACCATGTCACAACACAAACACATGATGCACATGGGAAATACTTCATTTTTCTAGTTTCTTTTTTTCTTTTTATTTTGGGGGCGGACCAGCCAGGGAGTTTAATCTATATGTGCTTTTCCCCCATACTGGGCAACCACCAACTGTGCATTGGGGGTGATGGGGGAGATGAAGACAGAATGCATTGTAGCCAAAACTGAATAATATATCTGGATGGACCATGCAGCACATACTCTTTCTCTCTCCTATCTATTTCTCCATCTTGGTTTACTGTGTCTGCCAGGCACGCAGCAGGTAACAAACACCGGCGCCGCTTCGCTTCAGCGAATGCCTTTCCAAGACCATTATTTTGCAGGTGGAACCAGAGCATATAAATAAGTGTTTGGAATGATAAGGGCAGCCTTACATTCCCCCGCAACTCCACCCACCCACCCAGCCTTTCACGCACCGTCTCTGGGAACAAACAGTATCCTTCCCTAAAGAAATGAATGGGCTCTGTGTTTGGTGTGTATTTACAGAACACAATAATATATTAGCATGTTGATGCTTTTATTTATGTCTTTGCCAACTTCACTCACTCAGTCCAAACAAAAATCATACCAAATAAAAAGTCCTACAAAAACCTAGTTAGTTTCTTCTTGTTGCTTCTTACTTCTTAAGCATTAGCGCTGCAGCTATGAGGCTAAGCACACTGATATTGTTTAAGACTTTAAAACGTTATTTATTTCATCATTATGGAACAGCTTGGCAAAGCTTGATGAAAACATGCATTTTAGTTGAAAGCAACCTATCAATCTGTGCATGCAGCCTCAGGCATTGAGACACAACTGCTTTATCTGTTTTTTTTCTTTTTCTTCTTTCATGCATCTTTGCTCCGATGTGCCACACATCAGCCACCTCTACATTTGAGATTTCCTTTTGACCTAAGAGTCTTGCGCAATCCCGGAAATGTTTTTACTTGCCAAATCTGTCCTCTGAGCCTCTGCTGTGTCCTCAATTCACGTACGATGGTTTTACTGCAGGCTTCATAAATATATATTACCTTTGGCCCCCGATCTCATTCATTCCCTCCCAAGATCCGACAAGTTTGGACCCCCCAAAACAGATGGGGAGGGACTGCAAGTGACAAAGGGGACAAATTTCATTTCATCAGGAGCCACGTTTTCAATTTTTTCTGCCCCAGGCTGCTCCTGCCTCTTGACCCTTAGGGATCTGCAGGGGGGGTGGGTTCGTGGTATGGGTGTCTGTCTTTGGCTGCGATGTGTATGCTTCAAATTACTCCATGTAAATTGTAACCTGGGCTTTGAAAATCGAGTCCATTTTTCTCTGCGCTGTGAGGGGAAGGACCGGAGAAAGGAACTGATTACCTGAAGAGGCAGCATGAAGAACATGCCAAAAGACGTTTCTCAGCAGGGATCATTTTATTTCAGTGTGGACAGCTGTTCTGTAAAAACATGAAAACAAAATGATCTACATGTGGGATAGACTGTGTTAAGATACTTGGCAATAGGGCAGTCAGATTTGCAGAATGTCCACCCTTACCCCAAATAGAGTGAGTCGACCAAGAAATGCTTGAAATTTGCTTCTTTAGTTTTGCACCGCAGCTTTAGGCTAATACAGGTAATATATGGAAGATTATACTAAAACTTTAGCACCTCAGTATCCTCATGTTGTGTACAGTGTGTATACTGGGGCATATTGTAATCTATATAAAGGAATGGAAGTACAGGCAGAATTAAGGCTAGCACTGATTGCTACTTCTCTTTTTAAATATAAAGTATGCTTTTTGTCATTTGAGGTAAAAAGACTAGATTAGGCTGGTACTAGATTTTTCACTGTTCAGTATAAATTCAACTTTTTAGTTATTCATTATTTATTTTAGATGGAGATGAGTAGAAGGTGCAGTCCCACATGCATGCAAGCAGAACAATCATCATTATCCTCAGTGCTAACACCATCTGGACCATTTGAAGCAACAGCATGCAAATGATGTCATCCTGTCACAGAAAATAATAACATGGTGTTATTTTATGTTGACGCAAAGCAAAAGCAAGATAAAGATACAACAATATCATATTCTGATGTTATATGAATAAATATAAACCAGCTAAAAGCTGCTGGAATGATTTAAATCAGTGTGGCTGGTTGGTGTTGGATTGTTGCTAATGGATTATTGCCTGGCTAGTCACAGGAGGGGTCAGTCCATCAGCCAGTCCCCCTGGCAAGGCTAGACCAGTGTGCGGCATATAAATAGTGTTTTGTTTGTGACTCTCCTGCCCTTTCTCTGCCTCTGTTTAGATGTGAGTGTAGGGGATAGCTAGCACCAAGGACAGCTCACCAAATGCAGAGATTCCTCTAGGGACAATATTGTCAAAAAAAAAAAAACCAGACAGACACAAAATAAATTCAGCTAAACCAATACATTTATGACAGGTGCTCAACACTTCCCACAGAGGCTTATGTAGACTATGTATAGCAAGTAAAGTGCTACCACAGGGACAAGCAGATATTTTGGCAACTGATTTGTCAATAAAAATGCATTTCACAGATTTTTTCAGAATATGGTATTTAATATTGGTCAAGGGCCCTCCATGCTAGACTTAATGGGGTATGTTTGTGCCTCCTGGAGTTCCTTCAGTACACACCTGCCCCTGATTTATTATTGCTGCTTTATGCCACTCCAAGAGTCTGAACGTCTGTCAGTAACGTCCACCATAAATTCAGTCATTAACAAGGGTCTCTTAATCTCTAAAGATTTGATGATATACTTCAATGGTCTTGGCCCAGCAGACTAATAGCTTTTTTATTTAACGTGTGTGCATGTATGTACTTTAAGACTGGGGATTTCATGCTTCCTCCTGAACATATGTGGGACAAATTTGTTTAAAGGCAGTAAATGATGTATATGTCTAATGAAAAAAATTAAAGAAAGTTCAGAACAAGGCTCAATTTCTTCCGGCTTTCATGCCCTCATGTCAAAAGTAAAACCCAAAGTTGTAAATTAAAGGCATGGCTATGGTTCATTAAATTGCCCCATTAGAAAAATATTTGTAAATAGAGGTCTTGGTCTATTTTATCCATACTGTGGGTCATTTTATTTAAAAGATCTTTCTTCTGGAGGAACCATACCCAAACTGTACCCTACTGCACAGAAAGCGACGTCTTTTCTTGGTTGTTTTTGCACGTCCAATTTTGGTCCTCTGAATATGCAGACTGTGACACCAGATGATGTATTTTTTTCTACATCTTCCGAACATCTATTATTGTCGTTCCCAGGACCTCCAGATAAGGGCCAATTCTTGTCCAAATGAGGTCGCTGTGAACGTTTTTTCTACGTAAAATTTAGACTCATATTAGACATCGTTTTTTACAGGTTTCTACTGTTTCTAGGCTGCCATTTTAGAAGGTGGCATACTGTTCCAGTACATGTTCTTACAGCTTCCTTTGATTGTCTCAGCAGCAGATAACTGGAGATGCATACAACTGAGCCAAACGAAGCTACAGGAAAATTAACTGGTACAGTTAACAGGGACTCCACCTTCTGAAACTACAGTTATACACAGTTATACACAACATGCTTTACAAATAACACAAATAAAAAAAAATCAATTCAGTCCCCATTCATTTCTTTCCATTTTCATTTTTATTTTTTCCGTCCTCCCAAATATTGAATACAAAAAAAATTCCTGAAAGATGGCTGTGTGTCCTCCACATCTTTGGGATAGGGAAAAAATGGGTTAGATGATTAATCAGAGTGGCATTTACTGGTTGGGTTATGATGACGTGCTGCCTCAGCCAATTAGAGTGCTTTAATGCTACAGCCAGAGACAGTTGATGAACTATCTTTGATTTAACTTAAGTTGACTATCAGCCTAGCCCTGGTTAGCGCAGTGACTTTGTGAACGAACAATGATTTTTAATCACTATGGTTGTTTTCAGTAATTCCAATTCCATTTAAACTATGGCCAACATTTAGCTAATGTTAGATGATTGAAAGAGAGGCAATTCAAAGAGCCACAGCAGATTCGGGTGGTTTAAGACCACAAAGCGAAAACAGTTAACACTTAAATAAATTAGCATAAAATTAACTGATGTGGCTGAACGTAGCTTCCACTTAATAGCAGAGTGGTGTTGACTAGCTGAAATCATAAGAAAGCCTACCATATTTTTTTTACAAATTGCATTTTAAAATAAATAAATAAATAAAACCCTAAATGGGTTGATTAATTAACAAAATACTGTACTCAAATAAATAATTAGTAATATATGATGTTTTATCACAAAAAACTATATATATATATATATATTCATGAACAATATTAACAACAATGTTGATATTTGTCATGAATTAAGAAATAAATATATTCATTACTAATGTCAATTTTCTACACCTGTGTTAGACTTCCCCATGACGTCCAAAAGTCTGAGGTTCAAATGTTTAACTGCATATTGATGTCCAAGTGGGGTCGTAGTTATACGTCCAAATAGTGGACATAGTTTGCATGTCGTGTTAAAGTCCAGAATTGGTCTTGGACCAACGGATGCAATATAGACATGATCTGCATGTCCATAAGATGTCTAATGTTAAGTGAGTATAAGACAAAAGTAATTGAAGGTGTGGAAGAAAAGGTTGATTTGTAGTTTTTCAGTATTTCTGTCTTCTGTCAAGATGATGACAGTTACAGTTTTGCTGATGCTTACACTCTAAAAGTGAATGCTTAGACAAAAGCGCCAGGACCTTTTAAGATGTCTTAAACAAAGACACGAAAAGTACAAAGACATTTTGGCAACCCGGCAATAGATGGAGACATATTTCAAGATTAGGGCCACTTTGATGGATGATGTCATAAATCATAGCTGGACATTGAAGTAGGCTGGGTAGAGAGTCCAGCTCAACCTGAGTCACTACACTGTAGCATCAATTAAATGGACATGAATTAAAAGTAAGTATGTACCTATGTAAGTGTTGGGCATCATTTTGCAACAGGGTAAACATACAATATAGTCCTACAATATTAGTACTTAACAAACATAGATATTACAATCCCCATTTGGTGCCCTTATTGTGGAGGTTTGGGTGAGTGTTGTCTTTGGGGCAATTGCCTTGCCTGTAGCTTGTAGTTTTGACTGAATTTGTCTGATCCATTACATCTCCACCCCACCTCCATCCTTGAAAATGTAAAGTTACACCATTACACCAGTGTATGCAGTTTTTTACAAAGACTTCTGGACACTAATGCAGTTGCACAAATTCATACATTCAATTTCATTGAGCAAGCTGAATTCAATCTAGCTAAAACCAAGCATAGGGGCTGAATTGTTACAGGACAAAGAGCTGTTGTGAATGTCCCTGGGCAGCACAAGGGAAATATCACCTTGTGTTCCACTATTTGCCTGAAAGGAGTTCTCCATCACCATGCCATCCTAGGTTCCAACAACACAGCACACATAATCACATTACTGGATGTACTGCATAATGCAGTTGTACAGAACAGCACAGGTTTGTTGTCATCTGGTATAATGTCCACCAGGCTGCTTTGGTCGAGAAATGATTCACCCACAATAACTTCACAGCTGTATACTTCCCCACTTGTTCCCCATTTCTCAATTAGATGGAGAAATTCTTCACGGCTTAGCATTGGAATGTGTACAGCCGCCAATAGCATGCCTGCCTGCTTCTTCCATTGCTTGCAGAGACACTGAGTTGGAGTCAGTCCAGGGTTGGATACAGCATTCAAGGCAATATTTTCACTTTTGCCTAGCCAGGTATGACATTGGTTGCAATGTGGATGAGGTGATGTGGCTACACCCTAAAAGATAAACCTAATACACCACCACCTGCAATTCCTTACAATACTATTTTTTGTTTACTGTTGCTTTTACTGTAAATATTTTTTACAGTAACATATTTAATATTCATTGCACTTATTTTCTGATTAAATATTTTGCTATTTTAATTAATTTAGGTTAATTTGCTGACCAAAAACAACACTTTTAAATAAACAAAGATATTTCCCAAAATATTAATTTGGTTAATGTGCTCACAATCTAATGTATTATATGTGAAACGTTTCACAGTTCTTTATGTTGATAAGCTTTTAATTATTTACAAGCACCTAACTGAAGGAAACCTGATTCAGTTAATTACACTTACAGGAGTGACTGCAAAAAATAGCTATTATTAGTGCAGCAACAATACTCAGGTGAATTTTAAAAAAAGCTAATTAAGTTCAGTTAGGCATTTATTCAAATGTTTTTGTTCTGTGGTAATACATATACAACAGCCAACATTATTGCTTCACCAGTTTTTATGTTTATTTACAAAATTAGCATTGCTTCCTTGCTTCTGGTCTGTAACTGTTCCCATATTGTGCCATGACCTTGATGTTTGGAAATCTGTGAAAAGCTCAGCAATATGAAAACATCCCACAAAATCACAACCACAATAGTTAAATGCAGATCGATGATAAACTGTCACTTGATTTCCATTTTCCTGAAGAGATCCTGAAACATACCATAACTTTTGTGGGTGGTTGTAGACATGCTCCGAAGGATCTGTAGCTCTACCTTAGGTTTCAAATGAATGAGTGTTGCCAGTAAGGTTATGGGTCAGGCATGGCAATTTGAGCACAAGCCTGTGAAAAAATGTTCAATCATGTGGCAAATATCTTGATGTCCACCACAGTCCTTGTACTCGGTCATGTTAGTCCAACAATTCACCCACTTTGAAAAGTTACTCATTTGTCAATGTCCTTTTCGACCTGATAGAATGTTTGATGGCAGCAACTCTTTGCTAAGGCCTTGAGACCACTCCCCATGGACTTCACTAACCAAACCATGAAAAATGAGTGACTTTTGGATGCTTTGCATAAAATAAGAAAATATTTTGCAGCCATTATTGTTGAAAAAATTTTAAAACATCTAATAGTGTGATTTTGTATCTCTTTTGAACTTTTAACTAATAGAAGTTTAAAGAAAATATTTTTAATTTTTTCACTGATGAACTTTTAACTTTTTAAATTTTGTACATTTGTTTGTAAATATAAACAAATGAAGAAAAAAAACAAAGGTGTGATTACCACTATATTATATCACCATTCGGCAAAATGCAGATCGTTGACCGAGACAGCCGGGACTACCTCACCCTCCACATGGCACCTGGAGAATAAACACCCTGAAAGGTAAGCTTAGTCAGTAGCTATCTACCCATCTTCACCTACCTTTCCCACCTCAGATAACCAGATCATGTATTGTTATTTATCATGTGTTCTTCACGCGGTATAAATTATTTAGAGACTTTCTTTTTTTTTTGCAAGCTTCTCTGCAGACTTAACTTTTCTGGTGAAGAGTGTAGCTACATGCTAAGTAGCTATGGTAGCTAGTTCTATCAGTGGCTATCAGCTACTTAAACATTTACAGTTTTCACCAACTTTATATATTTTGGCAAATT